>WSFP011401710.1:0-26338 GCA_009831015.1 Picea engelmannii
TGGATACTTGCTTTAGAGCTTTCACTAGATGAAGAAGGAGAAAGGGAAGAAGACTTGATGGGTGAAGAAGATGAAAAGTCAACATGAGGTTGATGTGTGGGTGGTGTACTGACATCTAAAGTATTAGGTGTAGTTGAAACATTGGGAGGATTCGAGATCACCAGAGTGGGGAAGAAGAAAACCAGTAATCCGATGTTGAGTGCCAGAAGACTAAGTTTGGAAATGTACGGAGGACCAAAGTTTCCAAACGAAGGAAACATATAAGGTTCCCCAGGAGAAGGGGTTCCTCCATTGGTACTCTTAGGATTTGATTCCATTAACAATGACTCGACCTAAGGTCCACTAAGTAACACAACCAACACACGCTATGAATCTGAGAAGAAAACAATCAAACAAAAACTTCCCACAATGAAACCACTAGTTGGTGATGAAATCCAACGTCGCGAGATCAAAATAGGAAGAGGCCAGGATAGAGCAGGTGGATCAGTTACGTTGGTGACCTGTTGAATGGACTTATGCCTTGGTGCAAGCTTCCACGCAATAATTTTGGATTTACCCTCTAAGGAGCCCGAGTGAGTTTGACCAACGTCTGTTCTAGGTACAGTGAGACTTCCCTTCACCGTCACCTTGTGTGAGACCCTAAATATTATGGCTACTAAGGTCACCAATTCGTAGTCATCCCTTGGGAGGGTATAGTCAACAGTCCAGTCAAAACATACGGGAAAGATAACAAGTTTGAAATCAACTCGAGAGGCTCTCACACATAATCATGGGTATACCCGCAAGTGACCCCCAATATACGATCTGACTACAACGAACAGTCAAACCACGGAGGGATAATATCTGTATCTCTCTCGAATACGACCTCGTGCGTAAGCCCAGTGTGAGAGGGGGATCCCAGAAATCCTATACAACAATTGTATTTTCTCTCCCTATCGCAAGATGCTAAGTTTTTTTGATAGCTTTGGTAAGTTATCCTTTCAACCTATTCCAAAGCCCTACACCTTAAACTAATGTAGGTTTGCTAACAAAAATGTAAAAAGTCTGATAAAAAATAGTTAAGCGTTGATTTTAGTGGCTATTGTTTACTCAGAGGTGTATGAGAGTGAAAACTGATGATATTGTGACTCAGTTCCCAAAACATGCATAAGAAATGATAAGCAGTCTTTTCTTTCAATGAATTTCTAGTTAAGGGAAGGAGAAGGATTTTCCTTTCATTTTCAAACACTAAGATGAAATGACCTCATGCAATAGTCCTCAATAAGGAATCCAATACAATGCTAAAATGTTTATATGTGATTGATAACCAGTAGATGTAAAGCTTCCTATGCTAATCGGACTTCAAGAGTTGTGAGATTTAAGCAATCTGGAAGGAAACTTCACATAAACAAAAAGACACCCTTATTGTGATCAAGCAAGAAACAAAAAACCAAAAGTTCAAAAGGAAGGAAAAAGAGCTTGGACAAGATGACTCAAAGATCAGAAATAAAAGTACAAAATACCTTTGAAACTCCTTACAAAGTTTTCACTCATTCAGATAAACGAGAAGAAAACGATAAATTGACTTCAAATCATGAAGGACAAAGAGTTATTGAAAAGTAAGGACAAATCTCAAAAAATCCAAACAAAAGAGGATGAATCCTTAGAAAACAGGGTGTTGAAGATCAATACCAAGATGGACTGAGAGTATGAGACCCTGAGCAAATTCAAAAAGCAAAAACTGAACTCATAAACTGAAAACCTAGAGATTTTTTCACTGAAAATGGGGTAGCGCTCTGGTGTAAGGGGCACCAGAGCATTCCAATGCTCTATGTAAGACCACTAGGGTGTGTTGGCACTCTGATAGTAAGGGTAGGGGAGCGCTCTGCTGCAAAAGCTCATAAAAATGCCCAGTAACTCAAAAAATCAAGGAAATTCAGTCAATCAGGGTGATCGTGATGACATAAAGAGGCAATCAAACAAATATAAGAATAAAAAATACAATATGGAGAAGGTCAAGTGAGTGGGAAAAGGGCCAAAACAATATTTGGGAATGGAAACAAAAATCAGAGCTCCATCCCAAGTGGAGTTGCCAATTTCTGTTGTAGGTGAATCCCCCTGCAGACAAGTGGATTCCCTCTTAGTCTCTAGACTCCTAAAGGCCAAGAAAGAAAATTCCTTATCATGGACATTAACTTCCTTTTAGATCTAATCAAGCTAATAAATGAAAGAGAAGGAGAAAGATATGTACCTTATTAGCGATGTTTGTCCTTGCAAAGTCCTGGCTGAGCTTCGATCCTGAGCTCCCTAATAGGTCCTGTAGGACAAAAAAAGATACAATGGAATTCCTACTCAACTGATATTAGCTCAGATATATATCCATATACTGCAGACAAACTCATATGGAACAAGCATAAGTTTGAAAGAAACAGACCAAGCATTGATTATTAATGAGAACAAGTAAAAGTACTTACAATCCTTTGATGAAGGTGCAACAACTTCTTCCAGTTCTCCTTGTCCAACTCTTTTGCTCAAGTAATCTACAATGATTACTCTCATGACATCTCACTTATGAGATCATAAGTGTCACATATCCAATCTCTTCTGTTCATACCACCTACAGGATCATAAGTTTGGTATCAATCTCTAGTCTCTTCCTCATGTACCTTTCACCATGAGAAGGCCTCCTTATATAACCTTGGAGAGGTCTAACCACTTGAGATATCTTTGGGATAATTTGAGGATTCCTCTCCTTCAGTTGAGGATATTCCCTAAGATCATGCCTTGAACATCTATTCGAATCCAACCACCTTCAAGAATTGAGGGATTCTTCCTTGATTTGTCTCAACAAACCCAAAAATTTCTCAGAAAAGGGTAGCGCTCCCCCAAAAGGGTGCACAGGGCACTCAAACACTCCCCAAAAGAGGATCAGGGAGCGCCAACACTCCCTGATAGTGGGTAGGGGAGCGCTCCTCTCCAAAATCCATTTTTTAGTGGTTCTTTCAGTGGATAAAGGTTTGTACTCCCCATCAACTGATTTCTCTTATTCAAAACTAGTCTTTGAGGTGTATTCAAGTGTCTTTATGATGTTGTTAGAGGCACAGCATAAGAAAGATGGCAGTATGATGTTTGTGACACTTGCAACACTTGTAGTCAAGATGCGACACTTGCAGACAAGATGCGACACTTACAACACTTGTACTGATGACACTTGCGACACTATCGAAGTGAGTAATTTAGAGGTGTAAAAAATGGATGCACAGGTTCATACATACACTGAAGATAGGTCTCAGGAATTGGTATTTAGAGTTAGAGGTGCATAGAGGAATGACAGATTGAGAATAACTCATCTAAAAATTTAAGGTAACATTTAATTTTGAAGCTGAGTCACCTTTAGTTGATGCAGTCTTACAAGTCATTAGAGGAATTTTTTTTATGGAAGAAGGACAAGTAGGAATAATACCTACATGTAGTATGTGCAGAGAGTCTACAACAACTCATGAATTGTTAAAATTTTATAACATTACCAAGGATGACAAAGAAGAAGAAGACCTAATAAATGTACAGGTATCAGGAATTCAAGAGGAGTGCGACATAGTAGGTCCAACACTTGAATCTGAAACATACGCAAATCCATTAAGAGTGTGAAAAGTGAACATCAACAGAGAGGAGAAGTCAAAATTTTCAAATATTGGGGATTATTGGAATGCCAATATTGTGGAAAATATCGCAGATCTACTACGTGAGTACCAAGATATTTTTCCAACCACCTTTTTGGAAATGAAGGGAATAGATAGAGAACTAGGTGAGATGAAGATCCTACTAAAATCGGATTCTAAGCTAGTAAGGCAAAGAACTTACAAATTCAATCCAAATTACAAGGAAAAAGTGAAAGCAGAATTGGAAAAGTTGATACAAGCTAGTATAATTGAACTCATTGCAGAATTTGAATGGAAAATCCCAATGGTGGTTCAAGATAATAAAACAAGGGGCATTAGAATTTATGTAGACTTAAGAAAGTTGAATGATGCCTACTTATATGACCCATTACAGACCCCCTTTACAAATGACATATTGGAAAATGTAGGACGATAGGTGGCCTACTCATTCAATGATGGATTTTTAGGATACCATTAGATAAAGATTGCACCAAAAGACGGACACAAGATTAAATTTTTGATGGAATGGGGAAACTACCAGTACATAGTGATGCCATTTAGAATGTCAGTTTCTTGAAGTGTACCTATATGATTGGAATGTATTTATCATGTTGAAATATCACATAGAAACTCTACGATTGATGCTTGATCGATGTAAACAATATCAAATTTTGTTACATTTGAAGAAATGTATTTTCTGTGCACTATTTGGGATACTGTTAGGCCATGTGGTACGCAAGAAAGGTTTGTTAGTTGATCTGGCCAAGATAGAAATAATTGTTAATTTTCCACAACCTAAATCAATGCGACAGTTGAGAACAATATTGGGTCATACAAGTTAGTACTGAAAATTTATTAAAGGCTATGTGCATATTACAACACCAATGGATAAGTTACTAAAGAACGAAGCTAAGTTTCAATGGAACGAAGATTGTCAGAAGGGTCTGAATGTATTGAAATAGAAGTTAGTAATTGAGCCCATTCTAGTATTTCTGTATTGGCAGAAAGAGTTTCACGTCCATGTAGACGCATCATCGATAGTGCTCAGTGAAGTGTTATCCTAGCCTAGGGAAGGCGAGTTAGATCATCTGATTTCATTCACTAGTAGGAAGTTGTTGATTGCTGAGAAAAATTACACGACAACAGAAAGGGAAGGATTTCCAATGGTGTATTCTTTGTAGAAGTTTAGACATTATCTGTTGGGATCCCACTTCAAGCTGTATACATACCATTCTGCACTCAAATATCTAGTGAACTAGTCAATGTTTGGGGGGAGAATATGAATATGGTTATTGTTGTTCCAGAAGTATGATTTTGAATTTATCGTGAAACCAGGAAAACTATATGCAGGACCACACCATTTGTCATGGATACTAACACGAGAAGATGCAGGGAACCTAGATGATAGCTTAGCAGATGCACATTTATTTTCGGTCCAAATGGTAGATGACAATTTTACTGAAATTGTCCAATACTTGATCACATGAGTGGCTCGACCTGATATGAAAGCAACCCAAAAGAAATAACAAGTGGTCAGAGAAGCAAATTATCAGTTTATCGCATGAAACTTATATAATTTAGGCATATATGGGATACTGTAACTATGCGTGCTAGAACATGAAATACCCATGATTTTAACAAAAGCACATGATGGAATTGTAGAAGGAAATTATGTAGGAAAGGAAACATCGTAGAAGATATTGTGTGCAGGGATTTGGTGGCCTACCATCCATAAGGACACAAAATAATATTTCCAGAGTTGCAACATTTTCCAAAGAGTAGGAAGACCATCATGAAGGGATGAAATGCCCCTGAATCCATAGGTTACCTTACAAGAATTTGAAAAATGAGCAGTAAATTTTTTCGATCCAATCAACCCACGAGTGAGGAGAAGAAGAGATAGGTATATAATTACCATGACAAACTACTTGATAAGATGGGAAAAATATGAACTGGTAATTGATTGCAGTGCAGAGACAACTACAAGGTTCTTGTTTGAGAACATAGTTACAAGGTTTCGGTGTCCTAAAACACTTATGAGCGACGAAGGGACTCACTTTTTGAACAAGACAATTGCAGTAAAAACAAAATAATTCCAGTTAGAACATCGAAAGAGAAATCCATATCACCCGCAAACAAATGGAACTATGGAGGCCTTCAACAAGATACTGGAGAATGCACTGACTAAGGTGTGTAATGTAGAGTGAGATGACTAGGATTTAAGGATCCTTGCAGTTCTCTAGGATTACAGAACTACATGAAAGAAGTTGACAAGGAAGACACCCTTTAGATTATCATTTGGTCAAGAAGCAATCATTCCCATGGAGTTTCTTGTACCAAGTTTGCATATTGTTGCAGTAACAATCCTTACATATTCTGGCGCAGTAAAAGAAATACTATCACAACTCCTAGTGCCAGAAGAAGACCATTTTATCACAGGATTCCAACAACAAGTACAGAAAGCACAAGAAAAGGCATGGCACGATAGACACATCAAGCATAAGAAGTTCCAAATAAGAGATCTAGTACTTTTGTATGAAAACAAGTTCTTACAACACCCATAAAAGTTCAGGATGCACTAGATAGGACCATACATGATCAAATATATGACTAATATAGGTACTTTTTAGTTAGAACAGCTGGATGGACAAGTCATGGAAGGAATAGTGAATGGGAGCTAGCTGAAATTGTATATGGATGAGCATCCTTCCATGCACTAAAGGAATTGCGCAGATTAAAATTGTATCGTAGTGTATTATAGGAAGGAAAAGACATAAAAAGAAAGAAAAAGCAGGAAAAACAAGAAATAGTATGAAACGAGTTAAGGGAAGAGTTTGAAAGTTGTGGAGAAAGATAAGTTTTAGGTTAGTAAGTAAACAGGAAGAGTAGGAATATGTCATATATAAGAAGAATATTACATATAAGGAAACATAGTCAAAGAAACCAAGATTGTGCAAAAGGAAGATATCACCTAGAGAGACGAGACTACACAAATGACACCTAAGATAATTTAACACACCCCATTACGGGACGTGAAATAAAGCATTATCATGATGGAAAATTAGTGACAATGTTTAACATTAATTGCAGGAGATCTAGACCAATTGAAAAATCAAACAAAGATTTCACTGAAGATATGAAGTGATGGAGAAATAAAAGTGAGTATTGAATGACAAGCATTAGTGGATTAGATGGAGAGTTTAGCCGTAAAATGAAACTATAGATGGAAATGAAGTATAAAATAACGTGAAGGGACAAAAAGGGTTATTTTTCTTCATAGAGAGTCAAAGATTCCATAGTCGAAGAGCCAAAGTTACAGAGTCAAAGTAGAGAACAAAGTTCCAGATGTTGAAATTTTGGTATGCTCATTTAACCATAGACAATGTCACATCATTTTCACCCAACCATCGACATTCACATATGCCACCTCTGACCACACTAACCTTTACTTAGAATAATTCTAGAAATCCTACTCCAGAACCAATAGATAAACCCTAGCTGCTAACTGCAATAGTAACTCAAGACAAGTAGAGTGCTCCTTCTCCAAGGGTAGTGCACAAGAGAGAGACTCTCCATATCCACAGAACAAGTACCATACACAACTTAAGTAGCAGCAGATGCAACTGCACTACTCTCTCATACTTGCACCATACTTAGAAATAATATCACCAAAAGAATCACAAAGAATATCACCAAGAGAATCACCAATAGAATCACTTGATAGCTCTAGAGAGAGACCAATACCAAGAGATGACCATACACCCTTATTCCTCCTTGCAGTTGTAGTTGCAGCTGCAACTACAACTCTCCATGTTGTTTCCTTATACACACCTGGGCTAACGTGGAAGAAACCTTGAATCCACTTGGTGTGTCCTTGGGGGAAAGTTTCGAGTCAAGGTGTTGTCACCTGATCCTCAAATCTTCCATCTAGGCCAACTCCTAACGAATCCAAGGGGGGTAATCCCATTAAAAATAATCTAGGGCTCTTTAAACTAAGAAAAACAAAAGAACTATTTCTAGGAGTTTATTGCTTAATAAAACAAAGGCATTCAACAATTTCCCATGACTCCTTTTAAGGCACTGATACAACTGGTTTATCTTTATGGATGTGACAAAATACTTGCACTTTGATTGGGTGTACAAATGAGCTAAAACGTCCTCTATTTATATTAATCTATCCAATGACTTTTATGGCTGGTCCGACCTAACTTTCTGGTAATTATATTTTATGTTTATCTTTTTCCTATGGAGTCAAATTGTATTTCTAGAAGATAATATTCTAATATTATTATTCTTCTAGGTTGAATTGTCTTCTAGGGTTTCCACACATGTGTTTAATGGTTCAGTTTCTTCAATACTATTCTATTCTAAGTCATAGGTTACACGTGGAGGTTAATAACTCTTGCAACTACCAAAACATCAACACTCCCTCTTAGATAGGGAGGTATTAACTAAGATTTTATTTATGAAGTGGTCTTAAACACATCCATCCATCTCACATGGCATGGGTAAGAATCAAATGGTCTTGCAAACCAATCTATAGGTAGCATCACCATAGCCACATAGGCTATCATATGATCAAACAAATCATGTAAAAAGTATCACCATCATAGCCACACATTAGCCATATAGCTGGAAAACACATCCAACACTACTGGTTGGCCCTCCAACTAGTAACCTCAGATGCTATTGATCGACACTCTAACTGTGATCTAGGTGGATATTGGTGGTCACCCACCTATTCCAACTGGCTCCTCTTGGCAATTGTTAGTTCAACACATTCTTTTGTAATTCTTTGTAATTGTGGGTTCTACACTTATAGGGCTATCTGAAGCCCTACACATCGTCTAGGTGGAGATTGGTGGCTACCTACCTAATCCAACTGGATTATTTTGGAAGTTTTCATGTCACTACATATTTTTGTACTTCCAAGGCCATTTTGGGGCCCTAAAAAATGTTTTTTTTGTCTTGCTATAGTCAAACTATAGATGGAGTCATATTTTGATGGAATAATGTGTAGTTCTCGAAAATACCTTTCCAACGGGCTATCACGCGCCTAAAACATAGGTCATATGCAAAAGTTACGGCCCCATGAACTTGAGGTACCAACTTACCCATCGGGGCCCACATAACTCTTGGTGTTTCATCTCCTAGGGTCAGGTTTTTGGATGTATAGGGTTTTAGAATTCACGGGTAATGTTAAAAATGCCTCTAGAGCCTCATTTTAATCATTCTTCTTAGACGAATGTGCATAGAAGCCACATCTCTTCTCAAAGATAGCTACTACCATTCGAGCAAGTTGTTTTCAGTTCTGTAGTTTTACAGTTTCAACATATTTTATTTATTCAATAGAAGTTATTGTTCACTAGATATTTATTATTGTTCTTTGTATCTTTGTGTTATTGTATTCAGTCTATTATTTCTTTCGTTTCACTTATAAATCAAGATCTGGGTACAAGACATTAAGACTTGAACCAGTCAGGCCTTTGCAAGATCGACCACATCAAGCTCAAAAAAAAACCACGGGGGACAAGAAGAAATATGATGGAGCAGGACATCCTTTTAAAATGTTTCTTGAGAAAGCCCTTGCGCAACAAAGGAACAAAATGATGGAAATTTTTGCACATATCCTTCGGCGGCTGCCCACAGGAGACACATATTCATCAAATGGCCATGAAATGCCCTTCAAGGTACAAGTAAATTTTGATATTCCATTATTTGAAGGACTGGTAGATGCGTATGCTGTAGATAAATGGTTGAATATTCTCAAAGGGTATTTTCTGGTCCATAATTTTGTCGACAGGGGAAAGATTACTTTTTCACTCCTCAAGGTCGTCCCCCATGTTAAGGACTTGTGGGATACTTACTCTGAGAAAAGGGCCATAGAGGAATCTACAATATTTGTAGTTTCCCCCACATGGGATTCCTTCAAGGATTCCATTAAATAAAAATACTACCCTGTTGGAAGCTACGAGGACCAGTACAGAAGATGGACCAT
This sequence comes from Picea engelmannii, assembly GCA_009831015.1. Taxonomy (NCBI): domain Eukaryota; kingdom Viridiplantae; phylum Streptophyta; class Pinopsida; order Pinales; family Pinaceae; genus Picea; species Picea engelmannii. The sequence continues at coordinate 9,637 of WSFP011401710.1, forward strand.
GCTGCGTCAGGAAAGGGACCATAAAGTACCAGATTTCACCAATATTTTCCATACCCTATGCACCAAATTGGGTATCAAAGGCTCTGAACGACATCTAGTGCTCAAATACCATGGTTTTATGCATAGATACATTCAAATTGAAATGGATTTTCTTGACATCACATCATTAGGTGTGGCTTATAGATATGTTGTCAAGATAGAGAAAAAATTTAAGCAGAAGAGGTGAGATTTTGGATCTGCAAGCTCTTCACAACTAAAGCAGGGAAAAGGAAACCCCAACCCACAAAACAAGGGACAAAGAAAATATGGTTTCTCTCAGTAAAACCAGTCCAAGCCACAACCGAAGAAGGGTAATGAGAATTCGAAGGAGGACACGAGAAAATTGTGTGACTACCATAAAATCCCTTAGCACATGCTAGTGGGAAAATCCTCCTATAACTATACCGGGGTTTAGGGTATAGAAAGAGAAAATGATCCCCTAAAAGTCAATCTAGTTTCTACACTACCCCAAACATACCAAAATAGATGAACAAAAAGTAGTGGAAGAGAAGATCGGTAATTTTGCTTTTTATCCAACATTTGGTGATGATCTCCTCAAGCTCTGTAGTTCCAAAGGCCGCAAGTCTCCTCCCAAAGCTGACCTGCATCCAAGACTAGGCAAACTAGGCTACAAGGATGCTATTTCTATTCACAAATTAGGGTTATATATCAAATGTTATGTATACATAAAGGAAAATACACAAAACATCATCATTTGGGATAGGAAAAAGAGATTCTTTTATTCATTAATCAAAGACTAAAACATACAATCCTTTCAGGCCACCATTCCGTGAACCTGGTCCGGGATCTTCTTTACAATTCTCCAAGTACACCTTCAATAAGCCTCTTCTCACAATCTACTAATCACCTCAAATAAAGCAAATGGATTGAATGGAACAAAAGGGGCTGGAGTGGGAATGTTGAGGTAGTAACTCACAAAAGGTTGCAAATGCTTGGGCAAGGAAGGGAAGGGAATTTGGGAATAGTTTCGTCGTTATAATTCTTGGTTGTGGAATGAGACCCCAAGACCTCCTTTTATATGAAAAAATGATGGTTATTTGGTTGGGGGATGGGCCATGGCAGGTGAATTGGTTGGTAAACCTCCAATAACCCATAAATTCCACTGAATTCCTTACAACTTTTTAATTTTTGCAACTTTTGGAGGTATATGTGGGATGTTTAGTGTGAAATAAGTGTATATACATGGGATGTATAACATGTAATAAGCGTATTTACGTGGGTAGTAGTGTAGCAGGGTGTGTACATGCTCTAAAAAATGTTTTTTTAAAATAGAGCTCCTCAAAAATGTTTTGGAAAATTATGCAAGAAAGAAGGCCAATGCCATGTATGCATGAGTAGGGAATATGGGGCTATAACAATACAACACTGAATAATGTCACTCCAACCAGTGACTGGTGGCCGATATGAAATCTTCTGAGTCAAAGGTAGATTCTAACTCTGAATCAAATCCAGAAAGTGGGAAGTGAATCATCGATGCCGAACCTAGTGCCATGTTGCTACCACCAAAGTACAACCAAGCAAACCAGAAAAACTAGAGGAAGGGGAACACCTCTTTCACTCACATATGTGGATAAAGAGGAGTCCACTGCATTTAATTGTTTTTGGCACAGGGGCATACCTGGGGTTCAATGCTAGAACAACGCACCAAAAAAACCCTAACTACCGACCCTTTCGGCAACACCTGCAAAGCAGATGAAGTCTCATCCGAGGTAGAGGCAGGGGTGGTTGCAAGACTCAGGTGTCTGCAACCTTAGCTGGGACAGAGATCTATGCTTATATCACTTATAGAGAACTTAGCATCGATCATTCTTCAATATTCAATCCTTATTATAATTCGCAGATAACACAGAGCATCACAACATTCACTTAGATCTAAGGTATCTCAGCACTTAGCAACAATAAAACAGATCAGATCCGGTAGATCAACACTAAGAATCTTCATACATGTCAGATCTAACATTCACACACCTCTAAGAAGCACAAAGCATAAGTAGATCTATCTAAATATATCAAATCACTTAGAAAAAGAAGGGATAAACAAATCAAGTCGAAGCACAAAGCATAACACACATATTTACGTGGTTCACTCCCACCCTGGGGCTACATCCACCAACTCTTCTTCTTTATTGTCTTCAGTCAAATAGGTTACAAGAAAAAATCCACCAAAACCCTACTCCACATAGGACAAAAGATCTACGTAGCTCACTGGATCCTTCTTCCTTGCGTTATAGCACAAAGCCTTCTACAGTCTCTTACAAGGAATTGCACTCAGCTTTGCAAGTCTTACACAGAATGCAGTGAGACTTGATTACACAGATTCAATCCTTGGAACTTAGCCTACACCACATAGATGCACTACTTCTTACATCACCTAGCTTACTTATTTATACATACAAAATAGGCCTACACATGGGCAAAGCCCATGGGCCGACATCCCATTCCTGTTACATTATCCCGAAAAACCAAAAGGGACCCAAAAGTGGGTCAAGATTCCGCAATCTCTGCTTCGTCTGGAACTCCATCTTTGACAGGCTGTCGAAGTGCCAAAATTGGTCAAACATGACCAAGTATCTCCCGAAACTTGGTCAAGGGCCAGCAGGCCCCCAACACTCACCGGTGACTCATCCCGAGTGACTCTGGTCTGATCAATTCTGCCTCAAATTCCTCGAGCTTGTCTTGAGCTACTTTGACCTGTTGTTGTGCTATGAAATCTTTCTTGGTAAAATCCTGGATGAGTGCATCATTGATGGGTCCCTCTAGGTGATGTTTTTCTATACTCACAACCTATTCTAGCTCTGCTCCTCATCTTTCAACCTCTGTGAACAACTGACATGCCTTATATTGCACTGGTTGAAGTCGTTGAGTCACGTCCATCACTTTTCTTTGGATCATATGGATCTATTGTTGGGCCATGCGCTACTCATGAGATCTCTTCATTCTTTCTACGGGTGATAGGGACTTCAACTGCGTTTGTAGCTTTTCATCTTCATACTTCACCTCCTGGATCCGCGAATCCAATTTATATAACTCTGGGTTCTCGGTGAGGTTCTCATATGTATGGGCACTATGGCTACTCAACTGCTTGCACTCCAAGGCAAGATATTTCAGTCTGTCAATGGTGCTGCAGGCAGTTATTTCTCTTTGGTCTATGATCTCCTGTGGGGTCTCAGGTACTACGCGAAGCTTTAGATCTGCAATGCACTGCTGGAGCTTCTGGATCACTTCTTTGAGCTGTGCCAATTGCTATGGAATTCTTTCTTTGGTCATTACCTCAATGACTATCACAGAGCGAAGTGCTCTATTGACCACTTCATTTACCTCTAGTTGCTCCACCAACATTTGTTCCTTTCCTTGCTGTAGCCATGCTTTCTTGTCATTCCACTTTGCTTGGAGAGCACACTTTTCTTGTTCTGCAACACTACGATGTTCTACAAGTACTCCTTGTACCTGTGTTAAAGAATGAGTGGCTTGCACTACTTCATCTTGTGCTTTTCTAAGTCGAGCCTTGACTGAATCTGTGATTTGGTGGAGTTGAGCTAGCTCATCCCTATTTCTGTTGTTCCGACTGATAGGGGCATAGTGGAGATTGTGTGCTTTGACTGAAGTGCATGTTGAACTCCTTGGAACTCTATCTCGATCCAACTGTACATATCCTATTGTTTAGTCTCTTTCTTCTCTACTATCTCCATCACAACATCATTTAGAGCTGCGACGATGAATTTGAAGTCATCTGGGGTCAGTGTGGTCTGCAACTTAGTCACGGGAGCTTTGGACTTCTTCTGGGAAGAAGGTTTTTGAGGTGAACCCTTCCTCTTCTTCAAAATCTTTACTTGGTCTCTGCATTTCTATTCGACTTCTTCTAAATCTTCACCATAACCCTCTTGCTCTGGTATGATGGGAGAAGTTTTCACCAAGGCACTACTTAAGTCTTGCACTTCGTTGATCTTCTGTCGCATGCTAGGTCTAGATATATCCTGCACAGTTTCTGGACTGTCTACATCAGATATCTTCATAGGGTTAGCTGGAACAAGGAGGTCTTCTGACCATTCCTTTGTGATCTCCTCTAGATCTTCTTCTGTTAATTTATAATAGGATTGTAACTGCTGCTTGTGCTCGTCATCATGTGCTATGATGTAGAGAAAGTGTCTGTCTGCGTTGAACTTCATCAGGGGCCAAAACATGTGGAGGGTATTCAGAGTGATGCACAGTGTAGACTAGATAACTACTTTCAACTGATTATAATATGAATGAAACACAACATTTGACTGCCATTGTTTATTCATATCGTTTGATTACCACAGGGTACTGAACTTTGCAGCCAGAGGCTCAAAGGGTTCGATGTCCTAGATGGTTTCACCTTCCCACATTTCCCAGGAAATGAAAGAAATCAGGATTAGGAGTCAACTGAAATGGAACTCATATCCTTGGTCCTGGGCTTCTATACAGTCAAGTTCCAGTTGGTTTACCAAGTATTGTGCCCAATTCATCTGTAGGCCCTCCATGCACTTTCCAGCGAGGTCTACTATGAATCCAGTGACTTGGGTGGGCCAGTTCTTGCAAACTAATTTCACAACAATTAGTTGACAGGCGAGGTGTACTGTGTTGTTCTAAATAGAGGCTACCTTGTAGCCTCGCGTGCCCTTCTCGAAATCACCATAAGTCTCTTTTATATTCTGTGCTAAGGCTTGATATATGGCCTTTATAGGGTAAAAATCATGTGGGTTAGGGCCTTGCATTCTCAGCCCGGTGATCCGATGGATCAAGGTCGGATCCACTGTGATACGTCAGTTCAACCATAAATAGACTCCATGGTAACAGGACAACAAAAACTTAACACATGTGTTCACTTCTTGATGTTGTCCGAAGTGCAGGATCTTCATAACATTAAGTAGGGTAGACTACGTGAGGTTATGGGTCCAAGGCTGGGGGATAATATTTGAATTATTTCCTTTCATCCTGGTAAGATACTTATGTGGGGCGAGCATAATGTAAGCTTTACTATCTCCAAGGTTGAAGTCACTAAACTTCAGTGCTACTATCTTATCCTGGCCTGTGCGAACTGCGCGTATCCCTTTTGGGAGGTACGCAGTGACCAAGGCATAGTCAAAATCTCTAGGCACACTATCTCTGTTCACTGCGCCACTCAAAGGAGGTATATACGCAGGTAAGATGCTTGGAATCAACTTAGCATTCATGAGAACGTCTCTATGCTTCGTTCTCATCTCTGTCGTGATTTTGGAAGTTCCTGCTTCGCGAGAAGTTGATGGAGAAGCTTGGACTCCTCCTGTCGATGATGCTTGCACACCTGCAGACATCCTTCTTTTCGACATGACTTTCTCGGTCTTGAGATCAACGAGTACTTCCTTCGCAGATTCTTCAAGTGTGCTAAGATATTTAGATATACGCGCTCGAGGTTAATAATATCGGGTTCACGAAGTAATGTAGAAACAACAATAGGATGGAAAGTAAGGGCGTATTGACCACTGGACAATATTAACCAAGGTTGCGAGCTAAAATTCTTGATTTGGAAAAAGTGTTCTTCGCGCATGGTGCGACGGGGTAAATAGGAAACTCAACAATGGATTGCTTGCAACATGTATGAGGCTTCATTGACTCTTGTTCTATTCGTTATGGCACGGTCCAATGGTTAGGTGGCGAGCCATAAATGTTTTTCCAACCGTTCGGAGCATTAGTCGAGCAGATATATCATCCTCAACGACTATATTTCTTCTCCATGGCAAAGTGACCTATGTCGCTGTTCTGATATCCTGACGAAACTCCCATTCTGCAAGTTTTATTTCTATGATGCCCCCTCTGGGGCCTTCTATAACTTTTCAATATTATCCCTCTTCTTACTTAGTTTTATAGCCTTCTTTCCAGTAATATTCAACTCGGTCTATCTTTTTTCATTATGATTCCTATCTTATTTTAGCATAGTCACTGCGAGCTATTAAGGTTCTCTCCTAGGACTCAGGGGTAATATTTCTTCTTTGTTTGGGATAGGTACTTCAGTCTTCTGGGGGTCTTCCATTGTTCTTGTAGCTTCGACATTAGGGTCTCTAGTGCGAAATAGCTTCGATATGTTCTCATGTTCTTCAATCAACTGTGCGATCCTTCTAGTCATGAATTCTTGTAACTCATGTTTTTGTTGTTCCAAAACTTCTTCTTCTTCCTTTCTTCTAGCTTGATCTCTATCAATCCAGGGTTTTCCTAGTAACATGGTAAACAGGGCACTGTCCTCAATAAATTTAATAATCTCAAAATATTCTTCAGTCGAAGTTCCATTGGCATTCATATATATCTGAGTGAGCTTTCCACATAGGTTTACCAATTTTCCTCTGAATAGTCCTATTCTGCCTAATGAAGGAATCATAACAGGCCTCCCTATAGCTTCCCAAGTTCTCTCTGTCATGATATTCATCTGTGTTTCCTTATCCAGAACACAATCAATGTTGAAGTCCCCTATTCTTACTTCGATGCATTGTTTTTCTTTAAAGATCTCTGATAACCTAACATGTCGGTGGTCATTCAAGGTTTCTTTCATCTGTAGCAATACTTTCACTGATTCTTTCCAGGGTTCTATTATTTCTAGATCTGCCTCTTGGTTCAGATTTATTCCTTCAAGCTTAGCAATCATTCTGGGCCAATCCAATACTTCATGGTCTAGAGCTTTACAACAAAGACAACTAGGCCTTCCAACATGGCATTCCTTAGCTAGATGTCCTAGTTTTCTGCAACTGTAACATAGGGTTAATCCTCTCTTTCTTTTAAATGATCCCCAACCTCTTCTATACTTCGCACTAAGATGATAGGAGATAAACCGAAACAAATTCTTTCTAGGATCCTGCATCCATTTGTTAGTCCAAACATTCTTTCTATGCATAGGTGTAACATATCTATCGCTATTCTTATCATATCTATTCATATCAAACCTTCTTTCATCTATTAATGCCCTAGTTTTTAAGCTAGGACATAATATATCAAACATACCTAGATCCATGCTTTAGAAACAAAATTTTCCACTTATCTTACTTTTACAGAGTACAAAGTTTTCAGATCTAGAACTTTTAACTATTCTTACCTTTATCAGAGCACAAAACTTACAGATCTTACCTCTTTTAATAAAAAAATTCCACTTTTACCTTTGTTAGAGGACAAATCATTCATATCTTGCTTCTTTTCTTTAGTATCAACCTCTTTTCTTGCATATCTGACCTTTCTTTCTTGGCACAAAGCTTCACAGGTCAAGTAGGGTGTTGTGCACTAGGGAAACAAATCTATGCGCAGGGCTTCCACGATTTCAGATCTAGGGAAAAAGAACCATTTGTTGGCACAGGGGTAGACCCAGTGTTCAATGCTACAACATTGTACCAAAAAAACCCTAACTACCGGCCCTTTCGGCAAAACCTGCGAAGAATATTAAGTCTCACCCGAGGTAGAGGCAGGGGTGGTTTCAAAACTCAGGTGTCTGTAACCTTAGCTAGGACATAGATCTGTGATTATATCGCTTACAGAGCACTTAACATCGATCATTTGTCAATATTCAATCCTTATTATACTTTGTAGATAACATAGAGAATCACAACATTCACTTAGATCTAAGGTATTTCAACACTTAGCAACAGTAACACAGATTAGATCCAGTAGATCAACACTAAGCATCTTCATACATGTCAGATCTAAAATTCACACACCTCTAAGAAGAACAAAGCATAAGTAGATCTATATAAATATATCAAAGCACTTAGCAAAAGAAGGGATAAATACATCAAGTCGAAGCACAAAGCATAACACACATATTTATGTGGTTCACCCCCACCCTAGGGCCATGTCCACCAACTCTTCTTCTTTATTGTCTTCAGTCAAATAGGTTACAAGCACAAAGCCACCAAAACCCTACTCCACACAGGATAGAAGATCTGCGCAGCTCACTGGATCCTTCTTCTTTGTGTTACAACAAAAATCCTTCTACAGTCTCTCAGAGGGACTTGCACTCATCTCTGCAAGTGTTACAAAGAATGCACTAAGCCTTGATCACAAAGATTCAATCCTTGGCACTTAGCCTACATCACATAGATTCACTACTTCTTACATCACCTAGATTACATATTTATACATAAAAAATAGGCCTACACATGGGCAATGCCCATGGGCCGACATCCCATTCTCGTTACATTATCCCAAAAACCGAAAAGGGACCCAAAAGTGGGTCGAGATTCCACAATCTTTGCTTTGTCTAGTGCTCCATCTTCGACAGGCTGTCGAAGTCCCAAAATTGGTCAAACATGACCAAGTATCTCCCAAAACTTGGTAAAAGTCCAACAATTGTTGATCCCATAACCCTACACCATCAACTATCTTCACCAAGGATGAGATCTCCACGTCATCCAACATTGCCATTTTCCCTACAACATCAAACCCTTCAAAGACAAGGTATTGTGTGATATTTCTCGCCTTGAATTTTGTGATGTTCTTTTAGGCCAACCATATTGGTGGAAGAGACATGTTATGTATAAGTCTATACCCCACAATGTTATTATTTCTTTGGGTAGACAATTGTACATGATACCATAGGTAGCGCCACCTACCACTATTTATTTAATTTCTGCTAAGCAATGCAGTAAGGTCATTTCACAAACCGGGAAGTTCATCTTCTTTTTTATCCATGCTTGTAGTAAGTAGAAAGTATTTGCTACATACATGACCTCTACACAAAGCCTCTCTTTGAAATAGAAGAAATTGGACGGGATCATGGAAGAGTACAGAGATATATTCTCCTCACCCACCAGGGTACCGACACACTCCCAATTAAATCATCCAATTGATCTAACCCCTGATGCACCACTACCTGATAGACCAATCTATCATCACTCACTTATGGAAAATGAAAAAATCAAGCACCATATCCAAGAAATGCTTCAAAAGGGGCACATCTAACCCAACTCCTCCCCTTGCGGAAGCCTAATTATGTTGATTTAGAAGAAATACGGGACCTGGTGACTCTGCATTGATTACAAAGAATTAAACAAAATCACAGTTCAGAGCCAGTACCCAATCCCCCAAATTGATGACCTTCTTGACCAACTCAAGGGGGAAAATTTCTTCAACATGATTGACCTAAAGTCTGGCTACCAGTAGGTTCCCATCGAACTGACTGATGTATGGAAGACAACTTTAAAATCTAAAGAAGGTAACTTCAAATGGTTGGTCATGTCCTTTGGATTAACAAATGCACCAACAAATTTCATGATATTGATGGATGATCTATTGAGACCCTTCACCAACTATTTTGTGTTGGTATATTTGGATGACATCCTCATATTCAGTAGAACTTGGGAGGAGCACATGCACCATATTCAATAGGTTTTGGGCACTCTGTGGAAGCACAAGATATATTCTAACTTGGAAAAATGTTCCTTTGGAATGAATAAGGTCCAATACTTGGGCTACATTGTTGATGAGCATGGGGTACATTTGGATCCAGCTAAGATCCAAGTGATTCGTGACTAGCCAACCCCGACCACACTAACCGAGCTTTAGAGCTTCTTGTTGGTTGTGGAGTCTGATTATCTTCCAGATTCAAAGGTCTTTGTTTTCAGCTGTGTTTATACCCCATGAAGACTTTACACCCTAGAAGAATGTAAACTCTTCCACGTAGGGGAGTGTAGAGGGGGGTTACCCCCTCTGCGGGGTCCGGTGGCAAGCGAGCCCTCAGAGGAAAAATTTCCTTGTAAATGTATATTGTAATTTCATTGTAAATCTGGACCGTTCATTATAAGGTCACATATCTAACGGTAGAAATTATGTTAGGATTTTTTTCCCTAGAAGGAAACCCTCTTTTATGAGGGAAATGTATTTCATCTAAGTAGGATAGTGAATATTGTATTCTGAGATAGGAGACTATGACAGAATGAAGAGGAAGTTACAACGAGTTTGCTGTAGGTTGTATCCCTTCATTTGTTGGATACTAATAAAGGAAGAACCTGGAAATTTCTCTGGTGGACGTAGCCCACACTAGGTGAACCATGTATATCCATGTCTCTATTGTATCATGTATCTTCTATGTTTTATTTCTGCATTTGTTTTATTTTATTGCTCCACGATCTTGTTTTTATAACACTTCTTGTGACTTTCCAACTTCTACCAAAGGTTCGTGTTGGGATTATCCCATATTGCATGGGCCCTTGGCCAAGTAACCAAGGGTGGTGGAAAGGAAAAGTTCGCATGGGGGAAGGCATGACAATAATAATTTGATGATATGAAGCATCACTAATTCTCATCTCTAGTACTCTCCTTACCTGATCTGCAACCACCATTTGAGATTGAGACTGATGCCTCCGACTATGGTGTAGGAATAGTTCTCACTCAACATGGTCATCTCGTAGCATACCATAGTGAGACATTCTCAGAAAATATATGGAAATAACCCACCAATGACAAAGAAATGTATTCCATTGTGAAGCCGATCGTCAATGGAAACATTACATTCTGGGAAAGGAGATAATCATCCATATTGATCACAAGACTCTACAGTTCATACTAACATGGGAATTTTTAGAACAACTTCCATCAAAAGTGGTCCACATACCTACAATATTTCCATCTCAACATCAAGTATAAAACATGGAGCACAAATTGTGTCATTGACTTCCTCAGTCTCCCTCCCATTGCTGCAATCACCACAATGATCCATTCTTTTGGGCATGAGGCATTTGAGTGACCCCAAATTTATCAATGTGACCTTGAATTTTTCACCACCTATCAGCTCTTGGTTACAAGAGAGAATGCCATTGATTTTGACATCAAGGATGGACTGTTATGACATCTAGGCCACCTCTGTTTTCCCACAAGCGAGCATGCAAAGATGATTTGGGAGGCTCACTACAGTCAGATGGAATGGCATTTTAGACTGGCGAAAACTGTGGTCGTTCTACAACAACATTTTTATTGGCCAAAACTTCAACAATGCGTCATCACATATATTGGATATTTCACTGTTTGTGCCATTTCCAAGCCAACCATCAAGAATCAAGGCTTATACGCCCATCTTCCTACTCCCGAGAGGCCTTGGGAATCCATCTTGATGGGTTACATGTCTGGCCCTCCATCCACCAAGAGTGACCATGATTTGGTATTTGTGGTGGTTGATCAATTTTCAAAGATGGACATTATCACAACCTGTAAGAAGAGAATCATAGTGGAAGATACTGCTAATCTCTTCTTCGAATGAGTGTGGGTCCATTTTGGGATACCACATACCATCACCTCAAATCGGGACAACATGTTTCTCAACACATTTTGGTCGAGTCTTTGGTCACTGTTGGACACCAAGCTCACTAAATCCATTGCTTTCCACCCCCAAACCAATGGCTATATAGAGGTTGTCAATGATATGATTGTGCACATCCTACACATGTACAACTCTAAGAATCCACGTACATGGGATGGGAGTCTTCCCTATGTTCAAAACAACTACAACATGGCTCTCCATGTCTCCATCGACCATATCCCATTTCAGGTGGGGATGGGATTCCAACCCTTGGGTCCCATTGATGTTTCACTAACTCTTGCAACCACACATTCAGAATATTCCCATGTTCATTTTGAGGCCGAAAAAGACACTAGATTCATTGAGCGGATTCAACACACCACCCATAGGTCCATGAGATTTTGTAGAAATTAAATTCTAAGTACAAGAAGCTCCATGATCAACACCGGGTACCGCACCAGTTTCAGGTGAGAGACAAGGTCTGGTTATATTTGCAGAAATAGTACCTTAGAGGGCCCCATCAAAATCTCATCCCACTTCTATATGGGAATTACACTATCACCAAGGCTGTGGGTAGCAATGATTTTGAGATCAATACTCCACCCTTGCTTGGATTGCACCCAGTGTTCAATGTGGACCTCCTTCAGCCATATTTTCCACCATTATTGGACACCTCAGAGAGAAAAAAACAATTAAAACCAATAGAGCTCAACCTTTATTGCATGGAATAGGAATCAACTGATTAGATAGTGGACACACAGGTCAAGGGCACTCTCCAACAGAGGATCCAACTTTATCAGGTTGTCAAGGAAGGGCAGCTCCTACACCAAGGCAAGTGGCTCACCCAAGACCAAATTTAGTAGAAGTTTCCTCACCTAATGGGGACACTCAACACTATGGAGACCATCTCTTCCTAAGGGGGGAGGATTGATCCAGGTGGATATTGGTGGCCACCCACCTATTCCAAATGGCTCCTCTTGACAATTGTTAGTTCAACAGGTTCTTCTGTAATTATTTGTAATTGTGGGTTATACACTTTCGGGGTTGTCTAAATCCCTACACAACATCCAGGTGGATATTGGTGGCTTCCCACCTAATCCAATTAACTTATTTGGAAGTTTTCATGTCAGTTCATATTTATGTACTTCCAGGGCCGTTTTGGGGCCCTAAACTGTGGTTTTTTGGCTTTCCATAGTCAAATTGTAGACGGAGTCAAAGTTTGATGTAATGATGTGTATTTCTTGAAAATACCTTTCCAACGGGCTATCAAGCGCCTGAAATGGAGGTCATATGAAAAAGTTATGACTGGCCTGGGAAGTTGAGGTACCAACTTACCCATTAGGGCCCACATAAATTTTGGCATTTCATCTCCTAGGATTAGGTTTTTATATGTCTAGGGTTTTTGCATTCATGAGTAATGTTAAAAAGGCCTTTGAAGCATCATTGTAATCATTCTTCTCATAATGATGCGCATAGAAGCCACATCTCTTCTTAAAGATAACTACCACCATTTGAGCAAGTTGTTTTCAGTTCTATATTTTTACAGTTTCAACCTATTTTATTTATTCAATAGAAGTTATTGTTCACTGGATATTTGTTGTTTTTCTCCGTATCTTTGTGTTATTGTATTCATTGTGTTATTCCTTTCATTCCACTCATAAATCTAGATCAAACTGGGAATCATTTTCGACACTATAGGTCAAAATCTAGTTCATATAGAGCTAGTAACTCATCAGTTCACACATAATCTAACTAAAAAATTTAACACTCCCTCTTAACGAGGAAGGTGTTCCTCTTGGCATGATCAAAATCACTTCTTCTATGCTTCTGCACACCTCAACCATTATCTTGTTGAATTTCAAAAATCCATACATCATAAGAAGTTCTGCACTTGCACTAGAGTAGCGTACTAGCTTGCATTGGAGTACCAACATGCACTGGGGTAGCATACTAGCCTGCGTTGGAGTACCAACCTATGTCGGGGTATCATACCAACCTTTTTTGGAGTACCAATTTGCGTTGGTAGCATACCATCCTGCATTGAATTACCAACCTACTCTGGGGTAGCATACACCTGCGTTGGAGTACCAACCTGCACTGGGGTAGCATACTATCTTACGTTGGAGTACAAACCTATGTTGGGGTAGCTCCCATTACTGGGGAGCACATCACTTCCCTCTACTGGGGAGCACATCACTTCCCTCTACTGGGGAACATATCACTTCCCACTACTGGGGAAGACATCACTCCCTCTCATGAGGGAAAATCCTTCTAGACCACACTAAGCTTGTCCCTGATAGAGGCTTGGTCAACATATCTGCTACCTATTTTTTAGTAGAAATATACTAGAACAAGTGTCTCATCATAGTATTCTCCCTCTTTCTAGGAGAATCCTCTGGACACAAATCAGGATTTGTACATCTGTAGGATATTTCTCTACAACATGCTTGATCTTGTAGATCAACTTGAAAGTCACCACTGACTTCCCTTCTAATCTCGGAACCTAAGGAAAAGATATATATCCCAGTCCTTCTTACTGGATTCCTCCTCAATCATTGTAGCAAAGTCTACTGAATCAAGGGAATATTCCCATAATATCTCATATCTCCTCGAAGCCTCTGAAGCTTCGATCTAGCATTCTCAACCCATGGAATATTTCTGTCAGTTCTGGAAGATGTATCTCTCTTTCATATGAATCTAAAAGTATTTGAGTCTCACTAGTACATTAGGGTCAAATTCTGACAGCACGTTCGATGCAATTGCCACTTTATCTTGTTGGGAGAGTGATGAACCACAAACCCCCTAAAATGTCGTTTCACATGACATCATTGTTTCGATGACATAGATTTCATATTTATTGTGACATTTCATGCAGACACGTGTCATCTCGGGTTTGACTATCCAAACCCCATATAGCCGTCGTAATACCAATGTCTTGGAGGTGGAAATACCAACATCTTAGACGTGGCAAGAGAGACATCGTAGAAGTGGAAAGAGCGACATCTTGGACGTGGCAATACCAACGTCTTAGACGTGGCAAGAGAGACATCTTGGACGTGGCAAGTGAGATGTCTTGGAAGTGGCAAGAGTGACATCTTGGAGGTGGAAAGAGAGATGGTATAGAGGTGGCAAGAGAGACATTGTGGAGGTGGCAAGAGAGATGGCTTGGTAGTGGCAAGAGCGACGTCTTGGAGGTGGCAAGAGGTATCAGCTCCGACGTGGTTTCTATGGGAGCGACACTCTTGGTGGTGGCAAGAGAGATGTCTTGTAGGTGGCAAGAGAGACGTAATGGAGGTGGAAAGTGAGACAACTTGTAGGTGGCAAGAGAGACATCTTGGACATGGCAAGAGTGACGTTAAGAGGTATCAGCTTCGACATGGTTTCTATGGGAGTGACACTTCAATACGTCACAATAATGACTGTGTTGTAGGTATTTAAAAAACAAATACATAGGGATGGCTAGTATTGATACATAGGTATTCCATTTTTTTTTAATGGAATCCATTTCGAAATACATACATAAGGATGACGATTGAATGGGCGATACTTTCAAGGAGGGCATCTTGAGACCTCCATGTACTTTCTTCAATAGTCTAAAGCTACCCAAAAACATTTTTCTCGAACTTCACTCTCCACATTGAGATTCCTTGCCCTAATTCCTCACAATATTAAATGAGGGAAACCCCCTTCAGTCCAAGGAAAGCTGGCTTGAAGTGAAAGAGGGTTGGTGAGGTGACATGGGCCTTCCCTCTAAGTTACTCATGATTGCACTTGAGCTTTCAGAATTTCTTCAGAAACATGACTTGAGGGACTGCATTGCAAAAAGTGTACTTCTTTCAAATGTTTTGCATAATATCTTCCCCCACTCCCACCCTCACCCTTAGGTTAGGTGTTAGGTCCTAAGGGTATATTTATATTCCACCCTAGGCCAATGCTGTTTAAAATGGATTTCCTTTGACGCAAATCCCCAACCCTCGGGCTGAGATCCACATAGGATTGTTCTAATCTCCTTGAGCCAAAGCGGCTCCTTTGATTCCTCACTGAAACCTTCAACGAATCCGATCCACAGGTCCTTTAGAAACCCCACCTATGCGAACAAGCACTAGGCACGAGCTTCACCCTCACACGACCACCATTGGGCCTTGGTGCAAGCGCCTTTTGCAACTCGCAACTCTCGAGTTCATGGGATGAAGACCCTCGAATCCTCTTTTCCAAACTCCCAATACCTGAGATGACGATACGGGTATACCTCCCTTCTCGTTAGTGCTTCTTCAAGTGACCCCTGGCTAGATCCTAACTCTAGCGCCTCTTGCAACTCACAACTTCGCGAGTTGAGGTGTTGATTCCTCCTGCTCCTCCTTTGTGAATCCATGACTTGCGATAAGTCAATGATGGGTTGACCCTTTTCAAACGACACGTGTCCACTGCCTGCCACCACTTCTACCTCTCTCCGAGCATTTTATTGTCATGCCACCTGTCAACCACGCAGTTCCCACCAAGCGGACGTGCCACGTGTTGCACGAGACCTCGCAACTCGCAAGCTCGTGACTTCTACAGTAAAAAAGGGTCTCTTTTAAACCTAGAACTCTCAAGACGTGATACCTATTGGAAGTTCTGATCCGACGGACCTCCCGTAGCTTGGATCCAACGGTTTGGATTTCCTTCCCTGTTCCTCGCAACTTGGAACTTTGCGCAAACCAAGAAATTTGGTATGGCCTCCAAATTCCTAAACCCCGAGTTCGTGATATGATCCAATGACGTGGGTTGAGACGAGATCAATGGCTCACGTTGATTCTTGATGCTAGGGTGGTGATTTCTTCCAACTCCTAACTGCCTTGCAACTTCACTAGATCCTACGACCCTCGCAACTTCATGAGTTCTCCACAGAGAATTCTGATCGCTCGATTCATGCTTCAATTAATTCTTCCCAAATGACTAAATGTTCTCCTTCTGAACTTAAATTTTATACAACGGCTTCAATCCCCGTCTCCCTTTGAACTTTTCAAAGGTACTAACCCTCCTGAGCTTTCACTTCCAAACTCAAGGCTTCCAAAAGGTTCTTACTCGCACTCCTTGTGAAAAAATTTCAAATAACTCTTGGTTATTTGAGTCTTCAACCCTGTGCACTCTTTGCAACAGTGGTCCTTCAAATTTTCCCTTAGTTGATAAATTCTAAGGTTTCAACCAGCCTGCGCACACCTTGCATGACTCTGTTCTTCGCCTGCACTTTTGTTGGCATGAGAACAACGATATCTCTCCTAAGATTTCTGAGATAAAACTCAGACTCTTGTCAACGCACACCTTGCGGACTTTTCACTGCACTCCTTGTAGGATCTCTCAGGAAGAGAAACAATTGAAACTCATTATCCTTCT
>ML858348.1:0-16282 GCA_009831015.1 Picea engelmannii
ATAACTCTTTTTCAATCTTACATGCAAGCAACATTTATTTTGCTTTGTGGAATAATTAACTCAGTGTCATTTTTTAGTATTGTGGAACACTTGTGCTTTAAAGATTTCAAATCTTTTGTTAAGTGTTCTTTGTGGTGTGATCCCTCAAGAGATAGTGCATCCCATTTGGAGGAATCATCTTGTTGGGTCTTGAGTTTTGATGTTGCCATTGAAAAACAGTCCAATAGAGTAAGTGTTATTGGGGCATGCTTGGCTTTAATGTGTTGATGATGTTCATGCTTTGATATCCTTTAATTCCTGCACATTAAAACACATGGTTAGCTTGTTTCTTATGTAATTTTGTATCTTGTTGTACATCTCCTATTTTTATATTGTTGTATATCTATCATTCATTATTGGATGTAAGCTTCTTTGTAATCTTTTGTAATCATTGTAATTTAAACCCCTCAAACATTAGTTGACCCCTTTGCCCAATCTTAGGCACTAGTCTTAGTTGTCCTAGGAAAATCCTTTGCTTGTCATAATTGAATTGTTGCACATTGCATTGCTTCCTTTGCGTCATAGGCTAGATTTTCCTCCAACCTTAAACTAATTAAAAATAACTTCTAGAACATAACGTTAATCTTATCTAGTAACTAGGGTCTACCCCCCTTGGCTTCCCTAGGAGTAAGCCTAGACGGAAGAGGTTCAAGTCAAAGTGACAGCGTGGGCTTTGAACCTGGGCATTGTGCCTCCAAAGACACACTAAGTGAGCAGGACTTAGCTCATGTTTGCAAGTGTGTATAAGGACGGAAACATCTTTGGCACCATTGCCGGGGATAAGTCATTTATCCTTGGTCAAAACGACTTAACTTAATTTTTTAAGAACTAAACAACAAAAATTTTAGTCCCTAAAATTCTTTGAACTTGCATTGTTTGATTTTGTGTGTTTCCTTTCCAAGTGGTAACTCCATTGAAAAAATCTGTCAAGTATACTACAAGGAGCAATCATTGTGGGCTGCTTGAAAGTCTTGGAGAAGAAGCACTCACTGATATCCAATTCTTGCTCCAACTTAATAATTTAACTTTTGTTTTTTTTCTTGTTTTTGCTTTGTTTGATGCTCTGGTTTGCTTGATAAACTTGGTCATCTGGTGACTCCACTTTAAAATAATTTGACAAAGTATTCTTCAAGAAGAAACTCGCAGCTTGTTTTGCTTCATCCTTGAACTTGAAAAGGTTTTTGGATAAAGTTAGAGTGTTTCCCTTCTTGTTGGGTCCTTAGTAATCTTGGGTCCCAACCCTTTTCTTTTATACCTTTGTTTAAATGATCTAGTTAGAAATGAGTGGTTATTATAAACCTATTGATTTTCCAGGATTTGTTGGTTATCCTCATGATATATCTGATGATGTTATTGATAACTTGCCTGACTATCATAATTATGGTGATGCTAGTGCTCACATCAGGGCCTTCACGCAATGTATTGATGAATGGTGTGACCCACCTATTTATTAGGATGTCTTAATGCAATTGTTTTTCATGACTTTTTGCGAGGAGTATGCTTACAATTGGTTTCATGATTATGAGGATAACACATTCAAGACCATACCAGATTTGTTGCATGCATTTTTGGATAGATTTGGGGATGATCGGGATGAAATTCACAATGAATTGGTTGATGATTTTATGGAAAATTGGAAGAGGAGAGATCTTCTAGCTATTGAAACAACTAGTTCAGATATAAAGAAAGATGCTCCACCAAATCACATTGAGGAGCTTAAAGAAATAGTTCTGAACATGCAGTATGCCCATGCAAAACAATGTGAGGCCATACAGTTGGCCCATGCAAAACGATTTGAAGCCATGAATGAACAACTTACGGCCATGGAAGATCACTTAGAAATCATGGAGGCTCACCTTGCGGAGGATGAGACTTATATTGAATATCTGGAACCCCTTGAACTTGAGCTTCATAGTGAAAATGATAAGGAAATTCATGGGGAAATCCCGGATGAATCCATGGATGAGTCATTCATTTATTTTGAGGAGGTAAAGGAATTTGAGTTTGAAAATGTTGAGTATCTAGATGATTCAAGTCCCCACCCTCCTCCCATGGAACCAATCTCTTTAAAGGAGAACATTGACAACCTTGAGGAAAATTGTATAATGGTTCCATTGACATGTTCATTTTCAACATCTCAACCAAAAGATGAATTCATGCAGAATTATGAGGAAATGGAAGGTGACTTCAGTTTATCAATGTCATATCATTATGAGTGTTGGTTGGCCTTCCACCTTGACAGTCATGAGCAGCAAAATATTAAAAGATTACACGGCTTGTCATATCCCAGTTTTTGGTTGGGTAGAGGAAGGAGCATGGTTCTTGGTTGGCTCTCCCTCACAAAAAATTCCAAGTTGATAAGACTTGGGAAGGGGTCTTCTGTGAGTCATCCTGGACAAGGATGTTTCAGACACTTGTGGCGTCATTTCATCCATTGCATGGATGGTTGTAATGTATCTCTAACCGTTCTTTGTATTTCAGTTTTGTATTATTTCAATTTATTATGTCATTATGCACTTAGATTTATTTTTGTATCATAATTTTATTTTGTAAAATTATAGATGTTGTACTTTAGTTATTTCATTATGTAGATGTGTATAGCATTTATTTATTTCATTATATACATGCTTATGTTGGATATTAGTGAGCACCTTTTTGTAGATGTTGGATTCTCGTATGCTCTCCATCCCATGTGAGAAGATCGAACACACGTCCCCATGTGGAGCCAGATGTTGATCGCCTATTCAACTAGGGGGTCAACTCCATGTGCCATGAATATATGCATCAACAGATGCTAATATTTCAAAGACAGTTTGGTTCTACTAGGCAATTTTTGCCTCCAACACATATTTTTGTAAACGGAATTTCCACACCCCTATGTGGGTTAATAATGTAATAGGTCTACATGGGTCATATTTAGGTCAGTTACCCTGGGATTTTTTCACTAGGAGAGTTCCTTTCATCAAGTGTTTTTTATCCTCGGGTTATTAATTGGGCTTTTCAGCCTTATTAATTTCCCTCGAATTTTTCCCTCCCACCAACAATAATTCCTCCAAAGTGGTGAAAGGCGTTATAATGGGATTATCTTCTGGTAGTTATTGTTTATGAATGATGTAAATGACCATGTATGACATCTTAAAAAGTTTCATGGGATTCCGTCGAATCTAGATAGATTTTTTTTAATTAATTAAATTAATTAAATTTTCCTAACGCTGGAAGTTTAATTATTTAATTAATTAATTATTTTTGAGAAAATATTGTAAAAATTAGGTCTTTGGGATTTTGTTAGGGATATTTGTGCTCAAAATAAATGGAATGAGACCTTCTACACCCTTGGACCAAGTTTCATCTCGGTCGGACAACTTTTTCTAGGTGTTTGTCCACCAGGAGTCTCAGTCAATCAAAACAACAATTTTAATTGCTAAGTCATGACATAGGTAAAATGTCATTTTTGTAATTTATAAGCAAATGGATGAAAGTAATGATGGAAAAGGTAAGACAGATTTTTCCTAACCTTTCCTAACCTTTTCCAACCCTCAAATCACCCCCTCACCTAGCCATTAAGCAAAAACGTCACTTTTCCTAGGGTGGTGTGCCTCCCTTCTATAAAGTCTCCAAAAAGTGAAAAAATAATAAAACAATTAATGGGAGACTTATTCTATCCCTTGGTGTTCCTCCCTAGACCCTACAACTCATCATTTAACTTGTCAAAGCCTTGCCAACTCACTCCAATTCATTTCCACTTCATCCATCCATGCCAAAACCCTAAAAGTGACTTTTCTTTGATGTGTGACACTTGTAACTCGTCCAAGAGGGGTAGCTTTTCCTTCCCAAGTATAAATAGAAACCCTCCATCACTTATTTGACACTATATCTTGAGCTATTGTTATGCTACTGGATTTTCCCTTCATCTCTCTCTCTTGTTCATTGTTCTTCCTTCCATTTTGCTCTTGAGAGTGTTGGAGCAACATGTTGCTACAAAACTCTCCTCTTGAGTAATAGAAAGGCTTTGGCGGATTTGAAGAAACAAAGAGTATTTGTGTTGCTTATTGCTACTATTGAGGTGATCTTGTTCTATGTTTCTCTCTCATTCGTGCTTCAAGTTTATAAATCTAGAGTAGAAGCTCCAAGCAAAGTATTTTATTTGGATAGATTTGTGGTAGTATTATCATAAATCTAGTGAAGTGTTTATTTGGGTATTTCAAAGTATTTTGTTTTACCATCTAGATATACTCACATTCTATCTATTTTTGTGGTTTTTCTCACAACTTTTGCAGGTTTACCTCTAGAGTTTTATTGGGCTAGCCTCAAGGAAGAGTCTACTCTTAAAACCTACCTAAAACTCCATTGCTTTTCAGATCTGATTTCTTTGCTCATTCTTTCCATATTTCGGCTTGCTAACAATCATAGATAGGTCACATTAAATCTACTTTTATTGGGATACTTGTATGTGAAAATTTTCTGCATAAAAATAGAAATTTTTCTTGACTTGTGGTGTGTTGTGTAGCATTTCTAGCCAGCAATAGCTTGCTGGTTTTTGCAGGTTCTTACCAGGTATAAGGGTTATGCTGCCCACTTTCAGTCATACAACACCTCAAGAACTTCTCCATTGATTGGGTCACGAACACTCACCCTTTCTCTTCTCTTTCTATCATTTCTAAAGTCATTCTCTTGCTTCCAAACCCTCTTTGGCACAACAAAGGTAGGCTTGCCTCCAACTTGTGCCATTGTGAGTGGTTTTGTTTCTTGCTTTTCATTTCAAGTTATTTTCTTAATGGTTGCCTACACCTTGGGTGATACATCCCCAATATCGTATGGCTAGATTAGTAATGTGTTTATGATTTGCTTATGCTCACATGGTTAAAATCTTCTAGAAGTAGATCTCACATTCACATAACTAGTCTTAGCTTAAGCCCATGGAGGCATAAATTCACTTACATGCTTTAATCTTTCAAGTTTCATTTCTTAGCACATTATCTTAAAGCAATAACATACACGGTTAAGTGGTGATGAGCTAAAACATTTCCTTCTTTCTTTGGCAAGTTGTTCTTGTCCTTTAAAAGCACTCTTTTCTTTCATGCTTGCAAATATTCTTGGTTAAGTAAATGGTGTACGAATAACTTGTTCTTTTCAGCAATGCATTATACATGCTATATGTGTTTACATGCTTCATTCTTAAGATTTAAAACACATCTTTTGGGCTGATTAAAGTTTCGGTTTTGACACTTTTTCACTAGTTTTGGGCAAGTAAAAGTCA
This sequence comes from Picea engelmannii, assembly GCA_009831015.1. Lineage (NCBI taxonomy): Eukaryota > Viridiplantae > Streptophyta > Pinopsida > Pinales > Pinaceae > Picea > Picea engelmannii. The sequence continues at coordinate 5,297 of ML858348.1, forward strand.
CTTAAACATTCATAAACAACCTAAAATACTTAGTCCATAGGGGTAATAACATATTAGACTTAATAGGACACCTAAATTCTCCATCTTTGCCGTCTAAAACGTCGTTTGAGGAAGGCAACGAAAGGTACTAGGCCGGGGACGGTCTCACGACGTGTGGCGTCCTTTCCGAGAGTACTCGGATCTTTAGGGTTGACCTGTGAAACTAGGGTAGGCCTCGTTGCCTCACTTCTTAAGCATCCAGCAGCCATTTGGTAATTGGGGGAGGAGGATTTTGGTTTGACACTTAGTTAGGGTAATTCAATCTTTAAAATCTTTAAGTTACCCTTAATTCACTAAGCATTTAAACAACTTAGCTACATTGGTACATCTTATGGTTCAATGCTTGCAAGCATAACTCTTTTTCAATCTTACATGCAAGTAACATTTCTTTTGCTTTGTGGAATAATTAACTAAGTGTCATTTTTTAGTATTGTGGAACACTTGTGCTTTAAAGCTTTCAAATCTTTTGTTAAGCGTTCTTTGTGGTGTGATCCCTCAAGAGATAGTGCATCCCATTTGGAGGCATCATCTTGTTGGGTCTTGAGTGTTGATGTTGCCATTGAAAAACAGTCCAATAGAGTAAGTGTTATTGGGGCATGCTTGGCTTTAATGTGTTGATGATGTTCATGCTTTGATATCCTTTAATTCTTGCACATTAAAACACATGGTTAGCTTGTTTCTTATGTAATTTTGTATCTTGTTGTACATCTCCTATTTTGATATTGTTGTATATCTATCATTCATTATTGGTTGTAAGATTCTTTGTAATCTTTTGTAATCATTGTAATTTAAACCCCTCAAACATTAGTTGACCCCTTTGCCCAATCTTAGGCACTAGTCTTAGTTGTCCTAGGAAAAGCCTTTGCTTGTCATAATTGAATCGTTGCACATTTCATTGTTGCCTTTACATCATAGGCTAGATTTTCCCAAAACCTTAAACTAATTAAAAACAACTCCTAGAACATAACGTTAATCTTATCTAGTAACTAGGGTCTACCCCCCTTGGCTTCCCTAAGAGTAAGCCTAGACGGAAGAGGTTCAAGTCAAAGTGACAGCATGGGCTTTGAACCTAAGCATTGTGCCTCCAAAGACACACTAAGTGAGCAGGACTTAGCTCACATTTGCAAGTGTGTAGAAGGACGACAATAGGTCCTATGTAGAGTAGATAGCCCATCCATTCGATACGCCCTCAGCATACCAAAGTCCCCCTCCGTAGCATCTGAATCCTTCGAGGAAGAGAAGCTAGTTACGATTTACAGGGAATGTCCCCCCGAAGTCAAAAACCTATTTTTTTCAGACAATTGTCAAACCCAGGCATTATTATGAGAGTCTGTCCTTGCCAATGAACGTAAATGTCATGGTTATCGAAATCCAGTGGGCCTGTTCCATACTCAGTCAGATTTTAGGTCTAGATAATGACAAATATGTAGTTGAGGTCATGTTAGGTTTTTTGTTAATATTTTTCTAGTCAGATTCCAGTCAGTCAATCTATATCAGCTTTGAAGGGTTCATAGCTGATAATGTACACAAACAACTAGTGAATTTCCAGTCACTGAAGCACTTCAGATATTACACATACTTGCTAAAGATGTTCCTGGAGACAAACAAGATAGAGTTCCCTTAAGCAACATTCATCTCAACTGAATGCAAAAGAATCACAAAGCTCATTTTCATAAATAAGATCATGTCCAGAGTTTACAGCCTGATCTTCAACTCCATCCTGCCAAGAGCCCCGGAGGACATGAAAAGTTATTTCCAGCCAAATCCAGAAAACAAAGTGGGAGATTGGGTGTTGTTCATGCATTCTACAGTAATTTGGGTATATGGTTGTCAAGAGGCACCTTACCTTCTGCCTATTTTTCTGACACCCAGAGTCTTTGCCCTGGAGTTCATTAGGCAAAGAATCATCTCAGAGACATAACATTTTCTGAAAAATGCACAAGGTGTCCAACCTAAAATTTCCTTTCATCATAGGACCCTTTGTCGTGAAGACTAGATCCTGCTTATCTCAAATCCAGGCCAAACTCAAGGAGTTTGGATTTGCATAGCTACAAGGGAGAAGATATGATCCACATCAGGTCATATCTAAAAGAAGATTGATGAACAAACAATCCCCTTATGAACATTAGTATGTTGAAGGTTTTGGCAAATTAACAAATTTAGAAACATGTGCTAATATGGAAACCATCTTGCAGCCTACTCAAACACAACAAGTAGGGCCAACCTTACAGTAGACTCAGACACAACAAACCTCTCAGACGTTGATACTCCAAGTTCCCAAAGTAACTGTCTACACCAAGAGAAGCAATTCAGAGACCCTAGGCACCAGTAGTCAGTAGACTACTCCCAAGAAGATAAAGATCACACAATATCCATGGAAAGTAAATTTGGAGGAACAAGAGTCTAAGGGGAAAGTAATTATGGATATGGTGGAGAGTGGAACTAGCAAGGAAGAAGCTGGGAAAAGAAGCATGCCCCAAAGTGAAAGCAGCTCAAGAGTTTTCAGCAGCAAAAAACACATTTTTGATAAAACACCTGGAGTAGTCTATCAATATAAAGAAGATTTAGTAAAGCAATACACTGTGAAAGGAAGCTTGGCCATGAGTGAAATAAGAGAGTTGATACATGAGGTAGAAAGGATTTCTCAGCATAAGTCTTCTCTGTTCTCAGTTAGGGATATAGAGAAGAAGACACTCAACATAGCAGTTGCAGATGAGGATAAAGTATCTGAGGTTAAGCTACATTATGAAAACACCAGTGCCCCAAACAAGGTGAAATTCCACAGAAACACCAGTGACATGTTGTATTCGAACTACCTGGGTCTGAGCTTGAAGATTTCAAGGTTGAAAACTCATGCACTTAAGTTGGAGGGACAGTTGATACAAGAGAAAGCATCTAGCAGAGCTTGGCAGACTCAAGTCAAGAGATTAGAATCTGAAGAATATCAAGGAGTGAAAGCCTCCTTGGAAGAGAAATTCAAGCTAATCCAAAGCTTGAAGAAAAAACTAAAAATGTCTTCCACAGAGCATCCACAAACAACAAAACTAGTTTCTCTAGAACAAGAGAAGGAGATATTTCGACAAGAAGCATTGAATTGCAAGGCCAAAGTATTGCAGCTGGAGAAAGAAAAAATGAATTGGTCACAAGGGCAGACAGGAGCATCAGACATGGTTGTTGTACCTTCTACTGCAGAAACTCGACCAAGCATTGATGGATTGGTTCAGGCTATGTCCCAATTTAGCCTGAAGGTGGGTGAGATCAAAGGTCTAAAGGAAGATATAGAAAATTTGTAGCAGGAAATGAAAACAAAGGATGAAAGGATGGCCCAGTTCCAGATAGAGAATCAAGATTTGCAGGAAAGAGTAAACAAGATTAAGATAAGGCTGAGAGGCAAAGGACTGTTGCAGGGAGCAAAGCATAGCATATGGGATTATATTGTTGTTGAAGTTGCCAAGTTCAGGGTATACTTAAATTTCATCAATGACAAAGATGGCATGGCCATCACAGCCAGAAGCAGATGCACTATTGTGAGTGAGACACTAGCAAAGAAACCCTCAGAGTGGGCCCAGAATGCTATAAATATGTTGAATTCCATTCCCACTACTGAACTTCAGACCATTGGGGTCAAAGACAGGACCACATTGATCATTTGGGCTAGGAGATTTATTTCCAAGCATAACTTGCTTAAATCAGTCCAAACCAAGTACATGCAGATGGAGTAGAGCATACAGGAATTCAAAGATCTGTTTGAAGAGTTGTTTGTCAAAGGCCTCCCACCATTTTGGGATGGCAAAGGGAAATTGTATGATCAGGAGGAGTACAACTCTCACCTCGCCCAATGCAAAATGGATCACTCCAAGTTTGAAAGCCTGGAGGAAAACTTGAAAGGAGCCACCCTGGTAGAATGTTTGACCACAGATTTTGGGATCTTGAATCAATTCAAGACAGTGAAGATCGCATTGTCAACCATGACTTATGCCTCTTGCATGGACCTGGAGATCCTGATCAAGGAAATGATGGATTACGATATCCCTTCTGACTTGGAGTGGAAGGAGATAGTGCGGTTGGGCAAGACAAAATGTAGTTTTCCAGGAACCAGCAAATAGCCTCCAAGTGTCACCAAATTGGCAAGTTCAACAGAGGACCAAAGCAGGACAGATGGCGAGGACATAAGTCGAGCAGTCAGAGAAATCGGCCCGTTAGTTTATGAAACGATTTTGATTAATCATTGTAAATCAGTTCACATACCGAGACTGTCAATTGAAATTATTAGAATTAGTCTTAGAAGCTTAAACGTTTCAGTTCAGCTATTGTAATCAGTTTCTAATTGAAAGGAACTCGAATTGTATAAATACTAGAAGTTCTGAATGTATTAATTTTGGCAGAAGTGCAAGGGCACATCTTAGTTGTCTTTTGAACTCAATTGTAAATTTTTGGAGATGAATTAAATACATATGCAGAAGCTTTTGAAGTCTCTGTGAAAAGATTCTAATGGTGGTGATATGAGTTTTGTCTACTTTCATTGTATGTATTTCCTGTGTTCTTTAATTCCATTTGCACTTTCTTCTGTTTAAATTGGATAGTTGAAATCTCATAATTCATATCTTGATGCTCTCGGCTTAAGCAATTTAAACTATGTGAAATTCTTCATAACTTATTCAGAATTCATTTCAGTAATGCTCTAATGCAGTTACTTGTTTTCTCCTTCTTCTTACACTCTGCTTAAATACGATTTATAACTCAGATTCATTGCCTCATTTAGCCTTTATCCTCTAGAGAGTTCTACTGGCCAACCATTGTTTTCATTCACTTTCAGAATTTCGACTCCATAGCCCTAAGTGACCCTCCCCTTCCTTGCCAGCAACTTTATAAAAAAACCCCAAAACAAACTAAATCTAGCCACTGATTGCCAAAGAAATATCAAGTGACACGAGAGAGCCCTCTCTAAGCTGAGTAGGCTAGTGCCCAACTCTAAAACTAGTTGAAACAGTTACCTCTGTCGTTTGTCTATCAGTCGGACAAAATTTACAGAGTGCTAACATGTTACGCAAGAAATAGGAATGAAATATATGAAAACCAATAATTTTATTAATAGTGGAGTCACTGAATACATTGACATCAATTCTCTTTTATTTGGCTAGTACGTAATTTAATGACCTAACTACCTTTTCTTAATGGCATCTATTAAACTAATAATAATGACACTTTTATAAGATGCCCTTATTACATTTCATTCAATTAAGTCATATTGGAGCATTATACTCTAACACTCCCTATTAAGCTACAATTCTAACTATTAAAGCTTGATTGAAAACAACAACCAAAAAAGATAAAATAACAAAACTTTGATTGAAAACAACAACCAAAAAAAAAAAACTAGAAACATTTTCTTAAGCAACTTCCCTCCTTTACAGATCTCGAACTCTATATGTACTTTGTCACGCTGTCTTGTCACCCTCGTAAGGGTAGAATTACCAAAATCCCAAATTTTTGTGAGTTCCCAAAATCCTCAAATTCCCAACTCCCAAATGATTGAAATTTCCTTATTCACAATCTACTTGAAAAACAATCAATGCTAAGTTAAACCTTATTTGATTCCCTCGTGTATCAAAGATTCAATCACTCAAAACAAGTAATCATCCTCTATTCCATTGACACACTTCTCAACATCATATTCAAGCTCAGATGATTCTTCAATTGTGAAATCCTCTGTTGTTAAGTATTATATTTTCCTTTGTCATTAACCTTCCCTTTTAGAATATTACTGGCTCTAACTTTACAATTCCACACTATGAGACCTATTTTTCTACAATAATAACACTTGAGATCTTCTTTAACAATTTGTTTCCTTATATTATTTCATTGAACTTATGGTAAGTAATGCATTTTCTGGATGGAAAGCACTTTTTGAATCTCCTTCATTTATCCTTTCTCTTCAACCAAAAGAGATGATACCATATCATCTAAACAGTGTGAAGAAATTTGACTTAATGTAAAAATAACATTGTTGTAAGTTGAAGGTAAACAATTTAACAAGGCTTTTGCATCCTCTCCTTCTACTTTTGCACCAACTTTTACTAACTCTCTTATAAGCAACTTCAAATCATTTATATGTCCAGACATAATAGCTTTAGCAACCATTTTAAATCTAGATAGTTGTAATTTTAACGAAAATTGTGTATTTATCACTTTTGTACTAAACAACTTTTGTAATTCCTCATAGATTTCTTTAGAAGATTTGTCTAAATTGTTGGAGTTACTTCACACACACCTAGGATTTATTTTTCCTAAGGTTTTTCCTTGTTTATTAGTCATTATTAGTCATTATCTAGTCTCCTATATTTTAGGAAGAATATTCCTCTAGGGAGAATATTCTCTTCAGTTTGACTAGTTGAGTGGATTCTTGTTAGAATTAGGGTAGTAAAGCAGAACAAAGGTGTCTTTTGATTTTCAGTGAGAATAAAAACTAGATCTTATATCCAGAAAACAAGTTTACACTTCTTGAACAGAGAAAACAAACTTGTGTGCTCAATTCTAAGATAGTTTAGTTATTTAGTTAAGGAACAGATCTAGAATAAACATTAGTTCTGATCTATAATGCTGGAATAAATCTTATACAGATCTATAGATCTAAACTCAAAAGAAACACAATTTGATCATGAGCAGCAAACCAAACTTCAGAAACAAAGAGTAAGAACCAAAACTTAATATACAGTCCAGATCTGATAACATTCAATGTTGATACATAAATCTAGATAGATCAAAACAAAAACTCAAAGAAAAGTCCAGATCTAATAAACTGAATACATAACTTACCTTGCCCTGAATTCTTACCTCTGAAGATGTCACAGCCACACACTAGAGATGCAATACCATTTGTAATTATGCTCAGACAAAGTCCAGCTCATAGATCCACCATATAGGTTGGATCTCTTGCCAAGAGATGAATGAACTTTCTTGCCACCAAGGAGATAGGGCCACAAGGAATTCACACATGTATTTCTAAAGTCAAACCCTCACTCAACAGAAAGCTTCAATCACTCAAAACCTCACACAAAAATTATGTGCATAAACCCTCACACAAAAGTAGCTTCAGGAAGGTCAAGGCTCAAGGATAGAGGTCTCAGTCTGAACAGTGTTGAAAGGTACAACCACACCACAATAGTAGCAAAAAGGGGTCACAGCACATGGCCACGCCACAATAGAAAAGAGGCCGCATCAATTGCCACACTACAACAGAGAAGAGGCCGCAACAACCAACCACCCCACAACAGAAAAAGGGGCCACACCTACAGTGACCCCACAGCAGAAAAGAGGCCGCACCTACAGTGACCCCACAGCAGAAATGAGGCCGCATCAACTAGCCCTCAAGGGGATCCACACCACACCACAGTCCTCAAAGGGAGCCGCAGCAACACCAACAAACTCTTCAACAAAAGATGGAAGGAGGGTTGCAACAAAAGGAGAGAGGATCCGCTCACACTAGAAGCATACAACACAATTGTGAAGTGAAGGGTAGAGGGTAGGTTTATTTATAGTTTAGGCTAGGACAAAGAATAAAGGAAATTAAATTAAAATAATTATAATTAAAGATAACATGTTTAAATTAAATAATTTAAACATGTTATAATTAACATTTTAATTTAAACTTTACTTTAACCCTAAGAAAAAAACAACAAAAACCCCAAACCAACACAAGCAAGGGTAAATGAGGGTTTAGGTGGGGTAGCTTGGTGGCAATACTTGTCCATTCATATTCAAAGTGACCTTATTAACTTTATCATCATTGCATATGGAATACATCCCTTATGTGGTCATGCCCACCTTCAAGGAGGGTCATATACCAACAAAGTACTTGATCGAGGATCAAGTTGCCCCAGAACATTTATGGGGTCTTATCCACCAAGGTGCAAGACCAAGGATCAACCCATGCCCCAGGCATGGGTACCTTGGACCTTGTCCAGGGGCCCTAGACATATCTAGGGGCTTTAATTGCTTGGTCCCATACCAAGAAACCCATGCCCCAGGCATGGGTACCCTGGACCATGTCCAAAGTCTCTAGACATATCTAGGGGCTTTAACTGCTTGGTCCCAGACCAAGAACCCCAGGAGTGCACTAGGGGCCCTATATCTCAGCTAGGGTCTTTTCCATCCTCCCGGAGAATGGCTCTTGCAGCTGCTATAAATTTAACACTCCCTCTCAGCAAGAGAGGCATTCTCAGCTACACCAAGCTTGTTACAAAAGTATATAAACTTTGTCAGGGGCAATGGCTTGGTGAAAATATTTGTTGTCTGTTTTGCCATCAGAACATACTGAATGCTGAGAACGTTCTTCTGAATCATGTCCTGGACATAGTGATATCTCATCTCAATGTGTTTCGATCTGTCGTGTAACACTGGGTTCTCAGTGAGCTTTATACAACTCTGATTGTCACAGTGAATGACTATGGGTTCAAGCTCTAAACTGAACAAGTCTGAGAGTATCTTCCAGAGCCACACTGCTTCTCTGCTAGCAGCACTAGCAGCAATGTATTCTGCTTCTGCAGTGCTTTGGGATACGGAGCCATGTTTCCTACTGGACCAGGAAATCATTGTTGAACCCAAACTAAAGCAATATCCTGAAATACTCTCCTGATCCAATGTACTTCCCATCCAATCTGAATCTGTAAAACCATGGAGCATTACAAACTAAAGCAATATCCTGAAGTACTCTTCCGATCCACTGTACTGTCCATCCAATCTGAATCTGTAAAACCATGGAGCATTACACCTCCACTGGAGGTGTATCTGAGACCATAAGCTATAGTTCCCCGAACATATCTCAGAATGTGTTTTATAGCAACCATATGTATATGCTTTGGTTCACACATGAATTGGCCAAGAGCATTTACCGCATAACAGATGTCTGGTCTCGTGTGTATGAGATACATCAAAGATCCAATGATCTGTCGATATGAAGTGGGGTCTTCTGGATCTGAACCTGTAACTTGATCTTGTAGTTTCTTTAGGTTAGAGATCATTGGACTTGTCATTGACTTGCAGTCCATCATGCCAAATCTGCGAAGTATATCAAATGCATATTTTCTCTATGAGAGAAAGATCTCTCCTGGTTTCTGCCAAACCTCCAAGCCCAAAAAATAGTGCATGAGCCCCAAGTCTTTCATTTCAAATTCTTCATAAAGCTCCCTCTTAGTCCGAGCTATCAAGTTTTCCTCTCCAGTGAGGAACATATCATCCACATATAAGACTAGGATAACTGGATGATTTTGAACAATATTTATATAAAGATTTGGATCTTCTATAATCCAAGACTTTGTAGAAAACTGTCTATTCTACCATACCAAGCTCTCGGAGCTTGTTTCAACATGTACAGGGCATTCTTGAGTTTGCACACATGAGATATTTTATCATGTATCACGAAACCTTTCGGCTGCTCAATGTATACTTCTTTCTCAACTTCATCGTTAAGAAAAGCAGTCTTAACGTCCATCAGGTGAAGTTTCCAACCAAAAACTGTTGCAAGTGAGATAATAATTTTGATTGAAGTATACCTGGCAACTGGAGCAAAAATCTCATTGTAGTTAATTCCTTATTTCTAAGAGAAACCACGAGCCACAAATCTCGCCTTGTATTTCTCAATGCTGCCATCTGATGCATGCTTTATCTTATAAAGCCATTTTGAAGTTACTACAGATTTTCCATGAGGTCTAGGAACTACGGTCCATACATCATTCTTTAAAATAGAATCATATTCTTCATTCACAACATCTTTCCATACTTGATGTTTGGAGGCATCAACAAATGTGGAAGGTTCTGAATCAATTATAGTATTTAAATGAGCTATGAGACCGAAGTACTTATCTGATTTCTTGCTTTCTCTGAAGGTGCCCTTAGGCGTTGAATGTTTTTCTGCTTCTTTCAATATCTCCCAACACTAGGCTGGTTTCCTTTTGACAGGAGGTATCTCCATTGGAAACTCAATAGTGTCCCTTGAGGGATCTGCTAGAAGTTATGAGGTTTCCTCCCTCTACTCATCTAGAAGAGGAGAATCTGGAGAAACAAGTGGTGGAGCTTCATGCTCCTCTGAATCACATGGAAGTTCTCTGGCCCGACAAAAGGTTGTTTCTTCATGAAAAGTCACGTCTCTGCTTACTTTGATGAACTTTTGGCCAGGGATATAAATCCTGTAAGATTTTGAGGTCTCATTGTATCCCACAAAAGTTCCTTTCTTATTGGAGGGCTCTAGTTTAGTCCTCTTCTCTTTTGGAATGTGTACATAAACCGGGCTGCCAAAGATTCTTTAATAATCAACTGAGGGCTTACATCCGGTGAAAACTTCTTCAGGAGTTTTCGCTTCAAGGGCTTTGTGAGGACATCTATTCTAAATGTAGACTGCAATACTGGCAGCCTCAGCCCAAAGTGATAGAGGCAAGTTTTGATCATGCATCATAGCCCTGGCTGCTTCACAAATAGTTCTATTATCTTTCTTTCAGCAACCCCATTCTTCTGAGGGTTGTATGGTATATATAGCTCCCTCTTAATTCCAAAGGCTCGACAGAGTTTGTCGTATTTGAAGGAGTCAAATTCCTTACCATTATCTGTTCTGAAAACTCGGATGTGTCTTCCTTTTCGATTTTCAACAAGATTCTTGAAATCTTGAAATCTGCTAAAGGATTCATCTTTAGTTTTTAAGAAATAAATCCAAGTTTTACGCGAACAATCATCAATAAAAATGATATAATAAATACAACCATTCATAGAGGGTGTAGACATGGGTCCACAAAAGTCAGAATGAATTAAATCCAAAATTCCTTTTGATTTTCTATTACTGAGAGGATAGGGTTTATTTATGTTCTTACCAAGTGAAAAACCTTTACAAACACTATCATGCTCAACAACAAATACTGGCATACCTGTCACCATCTTTTGCAAACCTGAAAGTGCATT
>ML858350.1:0-14708 GCA_009831015.1 Picea engelmannii
AAGGTGGGAGCTGAAGCGACGTGAAGGATCTACTGCACGACGCCATGAAGACGCATGAGTTGCAGAGCTTCCAGGGCGAGTGAGCGTCAGAATGCAAATGCGAAATGGAGGGTGGCGACAGGTAACGTAAAGGCTCGAGGTGACAGGGGAGGGGAGGTGACAAAGGTCGTACGCCAGATGGCTTATGGCGTGGCCAAGTGGCGGCATGCCTGTTTGGAGCTATCATGTCAGGAGAGCAACCCATATAGGGGGAAAACTATATTTTTATTTCTCTATTATATATATAGATTATTAACTAAACAAACCATAATAAAATAAAATTAATTTCAAAATACTTAAAAATAATTTATCTCTAAGAAGTAATGAGTAATGAATGCCATAGAATGATTATTGTATATTATGAAAATCAACCAATTATTATGGTAAGTTTGGAAGAACTCAATGATTATTGTATAAGTTTGAAATTTATAATCTTATAGCTTGAATTCTATTAATATAGATTTATTTTAACATGAGATATATTAAGTATTAAGAAAGATGCAAAATTAATAATATTTTTTTATGTATTTAAAATATTCGAGTAAAAAAAGATCTATAATGGTTTATTTCATTCTGTGACTTTTTATATTCTTTTTTATTGTGATTTTTTTTTTTTACTTTTACATTATAAATGTCAACTTTTCTTTGATTTTAGTTTATAGGATTGTGTTATTTTTATTTTTTTTCTTTGATTTTAGTTTATAGGATTGTGTTATTTTTCTATTTCATCCATATTGAGATTGTAGATTATTATAGATTGCACCCGACTTTGTAACTAAGATATTAAGCCAACTTAAATATTATTATTTTTTAGGTTGTGTTTTTTTTCACAATAATGGATAATTTTATATTAGAAAAAGGGCCATGGCCTAACCAATTACTATTGTAATACAAGCAACGTAAAAGGCTGCCACAACCTGCATCCAAAATTCCAAAATTGGGCTCCAAAAGACCTCTAGACTATCTAACCAAATTCTGAAGGTGTTGACATCACAAGTGTATTGCCAAACATATTTTCCTGGGATTAATAAAAATTTGCAATACATGCTTTAAAAAACAAGAGAAATACTGTAAAATTTGACCCATAGAGGACCCTCTCTTGCACTTGGTTTTCATCAATTGAATTGACCTTGCTCCTCTCCATATTTGGATGGTCTATAGGTCGCATTGTTGTTGTTTCTTCCTACAACTTTGTTTCCTCTTTAACCACCATAGGGTCAAGCCTCAACATCCCATCAAAAGTACAAACAAACAGAGAGGGGATATGATGGAAGCCCTATGAAGACATGTACAAATAGTTTACAATATGGTTAACCCTAGAAGAAACTAAACCCATTTGTGCTTCTAGTGCCAAGAATCTAGTCTCTTCAACTTACACTTATTCTTTTATGCTTGTTTCCATCTCCTTCATAGCTCAAATTTGAACTGCAGCCTCAACAACATGTCTATTCCTTTCATGAGCCTCCACAAGAAGATCTTCCTCCCACAATTCATGTCATTTTCCCCACTGTAATGATGATTTGGTCACCTCATGTCGAGCCTCTGCAATTCCTCAGAATCCTTCACTTGGTTCTTAAGATCTATCGACGCATTGCATCACACATTGCTTGTTTCTGCATTGTGTCATTAGAGACTGCACCACCAAACCAATGCCCCACACCACTTGCATGTTGCACCACCAGACCGACGCTCCTCGCTAAAGAGCATAAGATTGATTCCCTTCAAGCCCATAGTCCCTCATGTAGCATGCAACATATAACATGGATGAGAGAGCTCTATGAAGGATAGGGAGATGAAAATAAATCCACATATCCAAAATAAGCCCACACCAAGACATAAATCTTCACACCACCTTCCATTCAATCCTCTTTTCCATCGATATAGTGTATGGGAATGGGGCAATGGAGAAGGTCACAATGCCATGTCCTTTCGCTCATGCAATGTAAGCCACTTGGCTGCCGCACTCATAATCACATTAGTGCATGAGGAAATCATGTGAAGGGCATGGGAATTGATGCCCCCTTTTATCCTTAGGAATCCTTCGTCAAGTTGCATTTCAATATTAGCCAAATTATCAACATCTCCTTTGTGAGCTTGGAAGTATGAGATGATCTCAAATTGATGAGAAAAAATCAAAATTCTTTGAACCAAACTCTTCAAACCAATATATTGAAGAAGGGAGAGCTTGACGAGGAATTTAATGATAAGGGAAGAGTCACCATCAAATGATGCTTGCCAAGCTCCACCATCCTTTGATTTGAGCAATCCTTGGAACACTACTAGTGCCTCGACCTCATTGTTTGTGGTGATACATAACTCCACCATCCTTTGATTTGAGCAATCCTTGGAACACTACTAGTGCCTCAACCTCATTGTTTGTGGTGATACTTAAACCCTAGGCAAAGTCACTTTCTATGTTTCCTTTGAAATTGAAAAGATCCCTTGTACATGCCACCTTTTGTTTTTTTAATTTATTATTCTTAATATTTTATTTAATCTTTTTCATTGACTTATATCATATCATTGTTATGATATATTACACATCTCATCTATATTGAATTATAAATTACACTCTCTTTTTTCTCAATACAATTACATACACAATGTGATTTCCAAACATTTTAAAATAAAACCATTATATAATAAACATTTTAATAATAAAAGTTATTGTCATTGTCACATATCCTTTCAATATCCTTTGAATAATGTGATATGCCATATCTAATAGATATATAATTCTCATACCCATCATCATGATGGGTTTCACAACCCATGCATAACCTAATCATGTTTCTCATTACCATTTCTTCTGCTTCAAATGCTCCTCTATTATTTACATCATATAATCTATGCAAGCACAAAAATCAATGTCAATACTAAAAAAGTAACAATCCTCTCTCGACAAACAAGGATGACTCTACTATACAAATATTTTAATTGTTCAATATTTCACTTTCCATTCCAAATGTCCCTTCAATTATTATTGATTTTAATCATTAAGTAGTTATGAACCACAATAATAATACAAGACGCCATGTCTAAATGCTTCAAATATGAATTAGAATGGCTTTAAACTATGATCTCATTTGCAATGTGCACCAATCACCGCCTCTTTTTGAGGCTAAACATAAACATGGACAAACATTGATTTTGCCATTTGTTTTCGCGCGTAAAATAAACTTTTTTGCACTTATTGTTAAATATATTTGTTTTGAAATCTTCATTACGTAGGTGAAATTACTCACTCGTTAAGTTGGAGCTCTAGGTCTGGACATTCAGTTATAATAGGAAAAGATTGGATTATGGGATTGGGGAACTTCTCCTTACTCTCCCAAGAATTCTTAATAGTCTTAGAATGCCAAAACATAAGATATCTTTATCAAGTTAACGGTATAAACAAGCCATGGATTATCACTGCATAGTGGAAAGATAATGTCGAGTTAGGTTTTACGGGAGAATTGGCAAAGGAATGGGACTACTATTGTAGGGATTTAATTGGATTAGGGGTACAACGACAGAACAAAAATGATGAATTAATTTGGACTGGTGGAGACAACTCAGGTATACTATTAGTAAAAAATGTTTATTATGTTGTAGCAAAAAAACTTTGGCAGCAGTCGATCGGTGGCTGGAAGAGGAACCTGTGGTCCTGGGAAATTGCTTTAAAAATCAAACTTTTTACTTGGTTAGCTATGGAAAATAAAATCTTAACTTGGGATAACCTTCAAAAAAAAGGTCGGGAAGGTCCAAATATTTGTCAATTATGTTCAAGGGAATCAAAGACAGTTTTACATCTGTTGATCAATTGTAACTTCACACAACAAGTCTGGTATAGGATAAAAAGATGACTTAATATAAAAACTGTCTGGGTAGGTAATACTTTAACTGAATGTTTTGACAATTGGGTAAAAAAGGAGCGAAAGTACAACACTCCCCCTTCCCTGGTTAGTTGGTTTGTATGGTTGGAACATAATAATAAAATTTTCGAAAATGGGAACCCTTCTATCTGTTCAGTTGTTTTTAAATCACCGGGGAAATCAGATAGACACTTAAACTCACAAAAAGTGTCCATATCTTGAAATATCCAGATACCCAATCTTAACTGTCTACAGTTGGTTGGTTTGACGGTGCAACACACTCTAATGGATGACAGAGCGGGGCAGGGGGACTGCTAAGACTCACTGACAAAGTTGTTTACAAATGGACTATCAATTGTGGCCCAGGTACCGACACAAGGGCTGAGTTACTAGGTGTATGGGCAACCCTTATCTTGGCAACTCGATTGGATATTGAAGTTCTGTAGGTCTATGGAGACTCAAAAAAAGTAATTGATTGGTTGAATTATAAAGGAAATTTGCAGGTCATCTCCTTAGTGGGTTGGAAGGACAGAAATAGAGAACTCATCAAATCCTTCACTAGAAGGGAAAATAATATATAACAAATGGATAGAAGGAAACGAGGGTCCTTCTCAATTTCTAAATCTATTTTAGCTTGTTGATGTCCAAATTTTGTAGAATCTTTCTGAATATTCCATAGAGAAAGGAGATAGCAATATTTTGGTTTATATAGTTTTGAGAAGGAAAAGAAACTGATTAGTTTATATGATTGGGATGGCAAGGTTATAGACCATGTGTACACAATTATACATAATATAATAAAAAATTTTCTGTTTGGAAAAAAAAAAGTGAAATAACTTTGGTGGCTATTTAAAAAATATAAAAAATGGTCCTTATACATTTAAAGTAAATATTAAAAATGTTCCTCGTACTTTCAGTTTTGAGTTATGATTTTTCAATGTATTTTTTAAGATCTTTTAATAAGTTTTTTTAAATAGTTATATTTAATGATCAGGGATTCCACTATAATAGTTTTTTTATGATTTAAAGAAGATCCAAAATAGAAAACCAAACAAAAATTTATAATTCAAACAAACAATTTTTTTTTTTATAACTTGGAGTCATCGTGTGATTGTTCCCACTCAATTCTAATCATGTTAAGGATAATGTTAATGTATATCTAGTTTTTATTTATTTCAACATTTTTCACTTCATTATAAAATATAATTTGAATTTTTGTTATGAATTTTACATATTTTTATAATATTTATATATTTTTTTAAAGATAAATTATTACCATTCTAACTACTTTGTATTTTATATTATTATATTAATTTCAATACTTTTACCAATAAATTTCTTTATAAAATTTGGTTTCTATTATCAATATTCTATCTTTTGTTTTTATACAAAATTATATTTTTTCATTGTGTATTCAATCTAAATCTAATTTGACCAATTATATTAATCAATTATATTAAAACAATTTGGTGTTTGTTAATTATATTAGAACAATATGGTGTTTGTTACTTTTCTTTGAAGACTTTCCTATCAAACCAAAGCAACCTTCCATAAACGACAAAGTAAAAAAAATCACAAAACATAAGAGTTTAAGATTTTATGCAAAATAAAAAAAACACCTTCAACAAATAATTATTTATTCAAAATAACAGATTAATTTAAAAATACCAACATTTCCAACCCTGAGAAGAAAAATTATTTCCTCTATTCACAACATTTCCAACCCTTAGAAGATTATTTTCTATATTCACAACATTTTTAACAACAACATTTTTAACAATAAACACTCAGAAGATTAGTCTCTCACTTTTGAAGACCCCTTCCCACATCAGAGATTGGTGGGGATAGTATACTCACTCTCTGTTTTTTATGTTCACTGGTCTTGTGTTAATTTGAAATGAAATCTATGGGTTGAATTGAAATAGTACACTCACTCTCTGTTTTTTGTTTTTTATGTTCACTGGTCTTGTGTTAATTTGAATTGAAATTTATGGGTTGTTTTTTTTTTTATGTTCACTGGTCTTGTGTTAATTTGAATTGAAATTTATGGGTTGTTTTTTTTTATGTTCACTGGTCTTGTGTTAATTTGAATTGAAATTTATCAGTTAAATTGAAATACTGTTGTATGTTTAGTCGAAGAAACTTTAGTTAAGAACATGTGTTCTTTTTTTGAGGTCATATCCAAGGGATTCAAGTGGTAGAGTGTGTTTTTTTTAGGTTATAGGTTCAAAGTGGTAGAGTGTTTTTTTTTTAGATTATAGGTTCAAATCCAAGGGATCCTATTGGTAGAGTGTTGTATGTTTAGTAGAGGAAACTTTAGTTAAGAACATGTGTTCTTTTTTTGAGGTCATAGGTTCGGTTCAAATCCAAGGGATTCTGTTCAAATAGGTTCAAATCCAGGGATCCAAGTGGTAGAGTTTGTACATGTTAGGTTCAAATACAGAAGGGGTAGAGTCTGTATATGTTGGCCCCTTTGTGATAAGGCTAGAAGAGTAGAAGAACCTTAAGATAGAGGTCTACCCCATGGACTTATGGACTTATATGTTGGCCCCTTTGGTGATAAGGCTAGAAGAGTAGACGACCCTTAAGATAGAGGTCTACCCCATAAACTTGAAGGGTCTACCCCATAAACTTGTGAACTGCCATAAACTTGTGAACTGTCAAGTAGACGAAACTCTGGTTGTGTTGGTGTCAAGAAGTTCAGTTCTGTAATTTTGCAATTAAGGGCAATCCTATAAACCCTGTTTTTGGGTTTTATGATCATAATTTTGTAATTAAGGGCAATCCTATAGGCCCTGTTTTTGGGTTTGATGATCATAATTTTGCAATTAAGGGCAATCCTATAAACCCTGTTTTTGGGTTTTATGATCAGCGCGAAATACGGAGCCATGTTTGCAGTTTGGCCGGGATCTGTAAGCTCCCTGATTTACCTGTAACTCTCAGTTTTGGGAGTGTCATATATAAATAATAGTAAAAAATGATAAATAAATAAAAGTGAGTTTTCTTTCTATCATCTAAACAAACAGTCAGCTTACACATCCCCGCAAGATGTTGCCACAACTGGACTTGGAGCGCCACGCTTTGAAGCTCTTCATTGCTACTATCAGTCGCCAGCATGTAAAATTGATTGAATTATTTATCAAACATGGATAATACATTCAGTTGTATTTTTTCTACAGCTCTAACCCTCAGATAACAAAGGTGGGAATTTATCAACAATCCTCGATTCGGCGCAGCAAATCCTGCCGCATAAATGCATAACAAACTATTCGACAGAATCGTCAAATTGCATTGAATTTCTAAAATACGCCATTTAAAGCACCATGTCGCAGACTACTCGATCTTTAAATAAAGAATGCCTCATACAAAGTTTCTCAGTCATCTAACATTGAAATTCCTTCTTCCTTCATCACCGAAAATACAAAGGCGCAAAGCACAATTCGAAAAATCAACCAAAAAAAAAGCCCAAAATCCACAAAATAATACACTAATGGCTTCGATCGCCTACGGATCTCGGCTCACCGCCTTAAGCTTCTACGCGAAGAAGGCCGGATCTTTATCAAATTTCGTTAAATATCTTTTGCCTAAATTCTTACATGTACAAGCACAAGGGCATCCTAAGAAAACGGATACACATTGCGTATATCTTAGGCGCCTGTATTTGCATGAAACGAGGGATATTTTTAAGCATACCTCCATAAATTCGCGCTCGAATCTGCGAGTATATAGCGCAAAAAACCGCAATGCTTTACTGTGTATATAGTTCAACTCGGCTCTGCTACTATGAGAAGCCGATTGACTGCCAAATGAATAAGAAACAACCAAAAAACTCTAATGGAGGGTCGGGAGAAGCCAGCTAATTTTTTTTTTTTAAATTAACCATAATTAAGGGATTATCGTATTAATCGACTATAAAGGCAAATATTTATGTCGACACGTGGCAATGCGTTTTCCATACATGTCGATTTAACAATTATTATCAAATTCGATGTTCGCGGTCGAAGTGGGCATGCAAGAAAACGGTTTAGACTCTTGGTCCGCTATCTAGCGGAGGTTCGTGTAGTATTTTGGTACATTCGCTTTTTTTAATTAAAGTTTTTCTTTCCCTGGTTTTGTTTATTTTTTATTTTTAGTGTAATATGACCGTGACAATTGATGTATAAGTTAGTTGTCGAAAATCAGTACAAGTTGTTAAAATTCCAAGTTTGATATTATATTATATTTTTAATTTTAGTTTATAACACGTGATTTTAACAAATACAATAACTGTGAAGGTAAAAGTTGATGAATATGTTTGTTGTGGAAAATAAGTTGATAAAATCCCAAGTTTGATATATACTTTGGAATTATAAAATTTGAAATGTCATGGTTTTTATTTTATATAAAATTTGAAATGTTATGTTTTTTTTGTTTTTGTTTTTGTTTTGTTTTTGTTTTTTGTTTTTTTAATTTGAAATGTCATGTTTTTTTTTTTTCTTTTTTTGGTTGTTTGGTGATTTTTTTATTATAATTTGAGTGGGTATAATGGTTAAGAATATGTGTTTCCTCCTAGGAGATTATACGTTCGAATACAGAGGGGTAGAATACGTACACCTTCGTAGATTTTAGCAGTCAAATCATTGCGTGGAGGGGTTCCTTGTCCCACAAATAAGGGGGTCTCAAACACCAATTTGATGTAGGCTTGGCTATGACCTTTATATATATATATATATGGGGGAGTAAGTAGGCGGTTGGTTAGGATGATTCCCTAGGTTTTTAGGTGCAGAGGACGATAGGTGGGCGGTAAAAAGGAGACAGGTGGGTTCTGACCTAGATCCCACAGATGATGTGTTGTATGGAGGACGAGGAGCTAGACTATGATGGTGACTTAGGGTGTGCAAAGGATAATTTCTACACAAATGAAGACTTCGTGCGAGATCAACAAATATTATGGGAGCTTCCCAAGGAGGCTTTGGGTCTGTCCAATCAGACCTCAAGCAAGGATCTAGGGGTTACACATTCTAATGGTTGTGGGAACTTAAGACATTCTAGAGGGTTCGATCACAATTACCAAGGCATTGCCTTGCATTCCAAGCAGGCACATGCAACAAAAGGGAAGGAAAACAACCTTGATCATTGTCATTTGTCCATCTCTCATTCTGAAGCCGCGTCTACAAATTTTTTTCTCAGTGTTGAGGAAAAGGTGGCAAGTGTGGAGGTTTCGAAGTCAAACTCCCACTCAAAGAAAGGGTCTTTCAGAAGCAGGTGTTGGAAAGTGAAGAAGGAGCGGAGGAAGATGGTTGTGGGTTCGAATGTCTCCATTGGAACCATTTTGAAGCTGCTTGGCAGAACGACGGTTGGGCGTTTATGTGGAAAAGTTGTGAATTTGGTGTCCCTGAAATCCTGGATCGACAATAATTGGTCTAGAGTTTTTGGTTACAATGAGAGTTCCACACTCTATCTCGGGGTTGGATGTGTTTTATTTTTAGGTCTCACAAGGATTTGGAAGAAAGTTTTAGTCGAGTATGGGGATCGAGTCCCTTTGGGCTTATGCTCAAAGAGTGGACTATCAATTTTGATCCATCCCATGACCCTCTTGCTCCAGCCAAGGTCTGGGCTATCCTTCCAAACCTTCCCTTGGTCTTTTGGAAGGAGGAAATCTTCCAGGCAATTGGAAATAAAATCAGAAAATTCTACGGTTGTGAGCCAAACTAGGAAATTAAAACAGACAAACGGTGGGTGTGGCTTCAAATTGAGGTTGACCCACATGAAGGTCTACTGTGCGAGTTAGATTTTGTATGGGGTGGTTTTTCATGGAAGCAACAAATAGATTATTAGTGGGTTCATTTTCGTTGTTATGGTTGTCACGATGTGGGACATCTCCCAGCTCAATGTTGACGACCTCCTTCATCTTTCCCATCATTCAAGAAGGTATGGGAAAAGAAGGTGGCAGATGTGTAGATTGGAAGCAGTTTGGAGTCAGATGTGAATGAGATTTCTCAGAGTGACACAAAAGCCCAGTGGAACGGGGAGAATGATGCCCCTCTTTTGTTGAATCTCGAGGAAGTGGAAGTAGGTAAGACTTCTGACACTTCTATTCCAAATAAGTCTAATGATGAGGCTATCATCCCTTTGAAATCCCATATGTCTCATGAGTTCCTTTATCGTCGGGTGTAGAGTCCTCGTCCTCGAGTCCTTTATCAAAGGTAAATTTTCATTCTATGGAGGGTACGAGTACCCATTTTCCTACGGGTCTTTCCCTTCCTCGTGCAGAGGATGTTCCCTCAGTGGTCCTGAGTCTATCCCCCATTTCTCTCTCCTTTGACTCAGTTTCCAGTATATAATCAAACCCTCTTACAAATCAGATTATCTTTTACGGTCGAAAGTCAAGAAGGAGCTTGATGGAGTCCATGCGGGTGGTTTGGCATTTGATAAGGCTCAAGGGGGTAAGGTGGGGAGGAAGTCTCTCATTTCTTTGGCACAGTCCCAAGCAAAGAAAGAAATTAGGAACGAGAAGCAAACTATTCTCGTTAGGGCCCTTAGAGTGAGGAATGCCCATTTAAACGGTTCCTAATGATCTTAATTTCCTAAAATGCTCGCGGGGTTGGGGTGCCCATAAGGTTTTAGTCCTCAAAAGGATTTTGCAGGTACACATGCCAGATGTTATTTTGATTAATAAACTATGTGTTTTGGGGAAAGAGTGGTGGAGGTTTTATTCTTGGTTGAAATATTGGTCCTTTTGTTCAGTAGACTCTAAAGGTCTCTCGGCGGGGCTCCTTTCTACGTGGAGCCCATAGTTTCAGGATTTGTCCTCTGCTCATATCTCTTCAGGGACAGTGGTGGACTTGGACGAGCGCACTCTCGGGTCCTCTTTTCGGGTTGTCAATGTTTACGGTCCCTATACAAACAAAATCCTTTTTTGGGAGGGGATGAGTACGTCTGGAATTTTGGAAGCCTCCAATGTTATTTTAGGTGGTGATCTTAATTTCACACTTTCACTCAAGGAAGTGTGGGGAGCTTACCTGGGCAAAGACGCCCAAGAAGGTTTTTTTGTGCATTGGATCATTGAAAACAAGTTGATAGATTTGGAACCTACAAAATTATCTCAACTTAGAGAAATGACAGGAAAGGTGAGAAAATGGTGGCAAAGAGGTTGGATATATTCCTAATTTCCGAGGAGTTGCTATTAAATCCTTGGTCGTTTTGGTTGTTGGTTTTGGTGGGAGGTGCATCAAATCACATGCCAATACTTTTGAAAAATGGAAAAAAGGGGGGAAAAACCATCGTCCCCATTTAAATTCAATGAGCCTTAGCTTCGAGAAGAAGAATATCGAAATTTGATAAATAATTTTTGGTCCTCTCTGCCTGAGTCAGGTGGGTCATCTTACATGCATCAATTTGCTTGTAATATCGCCAAAACTATAGTTCTCTCTAAGGTCTAGGCCCGTGCTTTTATTTTGAAGTCGTAAGCCCAACTTCGAGAAGTCGAGAATAAAATAGAGACCTTTTTGGTAGGCAAGCCATCAAGCTCTCTATCCTTGGCAGAAGATGATTCTCTAGTAGAGTTATTGAACAAGAAACATTATTAGTTGGCTTTAGAAGAAGCAACGTGGCGTCTAAAGAGTTGTGCAATGTGGCTTAAGGGGGGCGGTAACAATACTAAGTTCTTTCATATGTTTGCTCAATTTAGAAAGAATCGTAACAAAATTATGGAAATCAAAGACCAAAATGGAGTATTGATAAATTCTCATGTTGAAATCGTGGATGCAGGGAAAGTTCATTTTTCAAGCCTTTTTAAGGAACATGTAGGTTTCCCTATTGTCGATATTCTTAGAGTGATCGAACCCTTCCCGAAATCCATCCCAGAGGAAATGAACAAGGAGCTATAGGCAGATATATTTGAAGGTGAAATTTCTGCTACTCTTTTAACTTTCTAAAAAAGCAAAAGCTTGGGCCCAGACAACCTTCCTATCGAATTCTATCCAGGTTTCCATGAACTCATTAAGGAAGACCCTTTAAAAGTGATCCTTGAATCACAAATATCATGTAAAATCTTGGCCTATTTAAATAAGACCTTCCTAACCCTCATTCCAAAAAAGAGTCAACCTCTTTTGAGGACTTTAGGCCTATCTCATGCTGCAATTTAATTTACAAGCTGATTTCAAAAATCATAACAAATAGACTTAAGCCCATTCTTAGTGAAATCATCTCGGAGGAGAAGTTCAGTTTCCTTTTCAAAAGACAAATCCATGATGCTATCTCTTTGGCTCAAGAAGGCTTACACTCTATAAATTCTCAAAAAAATCCTTCTGCGGTTATGAAACTGTACCCCTCAAAAGCTTACGATAAAGTAAGTTGGGTGTTCATTAGGCTGACACAAATTCAAATCCGTCATTCAGACATATGATTTAAGTGAGGGAGTTAAGGCTCACTAAGGATCGATTCTCCCTTTTGCTTAGTATGACATTGATGTTGGTTTAAAATATCTTGGGTTTCACTTAAAACCAAATTCGTATGTTTATGAAGATTGGTTGTGGTTATTTAAAAACATTTAATCAAGGATAGCTCTCTAGGTGAATCGATGGTTGTTTAGAGGAGGTTGGTTGGAACTTATCAAGTTCGTGCTATGCAACATCCCAGTTTACTGGGCCTCAATTGCAAAAATTCCAAAAGGGATCCTAACGAAAATAAGAAAAGCTTGTTTCCAATTCCTATGGTTCGGGAAAAAGGAGGTGGATGGTATCCCTCTTGTAAAGTGGTCTCTTCTAACCATGCTGAAGGAGTTGGGGGGTTGGGGAATAAAAAAATTAGTCTGGTTTAGCAGGGTCTTGGAAGCCAAAAGTATTTGGAGGCTCACTCAAAATAAGATGTTGTGGGGCAAGATTATGGTCTCCAAGTATTTGGTCGGGATTCCTTTTGAATATTGGTTTTGAATCCCTCGAAAATCAGTGTAAAAAAGCTCCATAGTTTGGAAAGCGATGGTTGATTCTTTCCCCTTGATTGGAGAGTGGACGGTCTGGCATATTGGAAATGGGAGAATCATCATAATTGGAGAGGATCCATGGGAAGGATCATTAGGTGCCCATAAGTTATCCGAAGAGCTAGTGTCGCTCCTCCATAAAAACTAAATCTTTTCCCTTCATAACACCAATGTCCAAGGAGCGGATGTCATCGACAAGACAAAGTGGCTCTCTGCAGTAGCCCTGGGCCTCGATGAAAAGATGGAGATTGAGTGGAGGAGGTTGGTAGACAATTTAAAGTCAAGTTTCATCAATCTTCAAGTGGAGGTAGATGACTCCCTATGTTGGTTGGAAAATAACTATATGGCAACTGCATGGTAAATCTTGGGTATCAGTTATTGGTGGAAATTTATTTCTCGAGTGATAAAAAGTGGTGGTGGTTAGCGATGTGGGAGTTGCATGCACCAATAAAGATGAGGATTATCATGTGGCTCATGCTGGAAGCAAAACTTTTAACGTGGGACATTGGTATTCACAGAGGTTGGGTCGGGCCAAATTACCACTCGTTGTGCAAGTCCATGGTTGAGTCGTTTGATCATCTGTTTTGTAATGCTCTTTTGCTCATCAAGTTTGGTCCAATGTTGTTGTTCATTTCAAAGCTAAAGTTGAAGCCCTCACATGAAGTTTGGAAGAGTGGATTTTCTATTGGAAAAATGAGACCGGGCCTCGAGATTATTCCTCTATGCCTTGTTGTTTTGTTTATTTAATATGCTGGGCTAGAAATGTGTGTTTTTTTTAAGACATATTCCTACCTTCAGAGGCAGTAGCGGGATTGGTAGTAAAAGCGTGTGAATTCAAATGTGATCAAAAAGTTATAAAAAAGTGTGTTGCCCACATCCCTGAGCTGGAGAATGGAATTCCATGGGTTTTTTTATTATGGTGCGAGCCAGGGCTTTCCCCTAAAGTGTGGGGTAGGAGCGGTGTTTCATATATAGATATATCATCACTTTTAAAGTCAGATACGCTCCAGGTCGGGGCTAAAATATGAAGTCATAATTTTTAGCTCTGTTGGTTTTGCTCTTCTTAGCAAATTTTTTAAAGCTAAGAAAATTTTAGATTTTTGGTGATTCAAAGGTAGCGACGGATTGGTTGGAGGGTAAATTGCAGGTGTAGGTGGTGCGTCTTCAACCACTATTGAGGTAGATATGTTCTTTTATGGAGGAGTTTGAGTGACACTCTATTTCTCATATATATAGGGAGTTAAACTCCTCGACCGATGCTCTCTTGAAAGAGGCTTTGACTCTAGATGGTGGAGCTTTCATTTCTTAGGAGTTTCATGATGGGCACATCTGTGAGGAGATGTCCTTTCTATTATAATTGTCCATGTTTTTTTAGGGGTGTAGAGAAGTTTTTGTAATATGGAATGATAACAATTGACATGTTTTTGTTTTCTATAATAAGGATGAAGCTCAAAACTCAAAAGATAGGAAGTATGCTTTTTTCATTGTTTGTAAATAGACAGTAAAAGATAGAACTACAGAAAGTGAGCAGTCCTTTTAAAGGACAAGAATATGTATATTTTTTCATAGAATAAAAAAGTTTATATATATATATATATATATATATATATATATATATATCCTACCTATCTATATAGGTAATGCAGGTTGTAAAATGTATTTAATTTTTATTAAAATGAATTATGTTGATTTTATAAAGGTTGTAAAATGTATTTAGTTTTTATTAAAATGAATTATGTTGATTTTATAAAGGTTAAATTTTAATATATAACAAAGGAAAAAGTGTTTGTATTTTGTTTTGTAAGGTTGTAAAATGAATTTAGTTTTTATTAAAATGAATTATGTTGATTTTA
>ML858350.1:16169-26333 GCA_009831015.1 Picea engelmannii
AAAAAAACAATACCTCCATAATTAATATTAAAAATAAAATAACAATACCTCCATAATTAATATTAAAAAAAATAAAATTGAAATTTTAATGAAAGACAAACTTTATGCCTACCAAAAACTTAAAAAACAATTACATAAAACCAACCTAACGTACTATTACCACAAGACACCATTAAAATACTATTACCATGAGACAACATTAGAAAATATAATCTTTTGAAAATCGAGCAGTGCATGGATCTAAAGGAGTAATCTTAGTTCATGATCTAACTCCGGTGATCAAATTAGTTCTATAAATATGAAAGTGTTGTTATATTCTAAGTTGGTTACTCTCTAAGTTGGTTGTTATTCCAAATTGTGTTTGCAGTATAGCTACTACATAATTGTGTTTGGGTATACCTACTACATTAGGAAGGGAGCGTAATCAAACTTCCTGAGATATGGCTAAATTGTTTGAGGTTAATCTTTTATACACTATATTATAACAATAATTTTAAACAAACTTCCTCAATTATGACACAATTGTTTTAGGTTAATGTTATATACTTCATATTATAAGATTAATTTAATTTGAATCAAAGCATGGAAAAGTTAAAAGAGGTGGTCTCACATCTCTCCATCCAAAATTTATGATTTATCTTTCTTCGATACATCAAGGTTGCACTTTGAGGTAAATTTGTAATAATAAAATGTTTGAACATATAATTTTTATATAATAATGAGTTGTGTTTATTTATTATTTTTATATAATTTTATTTCTTAAGTGTATTTATCTCAAAAGTGAGGTGTGTAAGGGTACTTTGCCTAAGTCCTCAATGAGATGAGATTTAGGTTGCTTTGACACCCAAGAGTCACACTAGTTGGGTAAGTGGGTGCTTTGGGCACGTAAACACGTCAAGGGGCTTGCCCAAGCATGAGGCAAAGCATGGGGCACACCAAAGAGATTGGGGCATATTGACACGAGGAGCGCACCCAAGGTCGGGGCACGCTAGTCCCAAGGGACGTGAAGGTTGACTAGCGCATGGGTTCATTTGGGAGCATGGGTCCGTGAAAGGGTGCGTCGGTTAGTTTGGGCATGTCGGTCTGCGAAGGGGCACGGCACACCCAAATGATGCGATGATTCACAAAGGTGATGTTTGGATTCCATATCAAAGGACAAGGGCTCAAAACCAAGAAGGCACAAGGAAGAGAGAAAGATCAACACTGAGGTTTTGAGGAAGATTCAGACAAGGAGGGGTGAGCTCCCTTAAGGAGCAGGGTTGCTCCACATGGGAGGATTGTGCTACCTTGAGGTGATTATGTGGACAGAGTTGGGGTGACCTTCTTTAGACTGAGTCTAACAACATGCAGGGAGACTTTGGAGTTCGAGGAAGTCTTTTTGCAGGTCTAGCTAAGGCATGCTATGAGACAAAACCGCAGATCTGTGTGAAGTCCTGCGATGGAGAAGAGACAATGAGTCTGTGGTGGGCGCACCGCAGGAGTTTTAAAAGTTGTTACGACGTACGAGTCTTGGTTTGACGAATCTGTGTATGAGGGTCTTGGTGAGGTGAGGTGAGTTGTGCAACTTTGCCCAAGTTGTAAATCGAGCCGGTAGTGCTCATATTGTAATTGTTTCACAATAATAACCTCGAGTGTTAGGAACGTCTTGTGTTGTCCGTGCCATATCTGTGTGTCTCTTGTTTGTTTCACATGTTCATGAATGTATGCTTAAATGACTAAGTGTTAAGTTGTTAATGAATCATCTAAGTATATGAGTGAGTTGCACTAGAGTAAGAGTATGATTCACCAATAGTCTAGAGTGAAGTATGGGTATGCTCTAGGTGAAGAGTCGTAATCTGAACGAAGTATCCTTGGTGTTACCAAGCTTCCAAGTGAGAACCGTCACAGTGTTGCATGCCCTCAAGAGGTGCACAGTAGCAAGATTTGGGCAGACATCCTGTGGGGATGTGACACGATGTATTTTATAGTTTAATATTAAAGAGAGTTTAACATTTATTTTATTTGTTTGTGTAAAGTTGATTAAATTTTTAAGTTTATATCTAAAATTAATAAGAGTATATATAAGTACATTAACGTAAATCCAACTTAACTTGGGATCTTTTAAATGTCGATAGATTTGCATCTAAATTATTTTTTTCATCTTTTTTAGTGCTTAATAGATCCTTAGTTAAGATAGATCTACATTGGTTTATGAATTGAATGCTATTGTAATAGTTAAAGAATTAGGCACATCTCTAAAAAACTCACATTCATACTAGTTTCTAAGGTGTACTCCAACATAAGGGGTGGCAAGTGTGGGGGGGATCATTCTTGATCTTGAAGGAAACACAGAAAACACCTTCGAGTGTGGATTGGATGGAGCTTCAAACAACCAAGTAGAGGCATTAGCATTATTTCAAGGGTTAGGGGATCATTGATGAAAAACATATTAAAAATCTAATTGTAATAGGGGACTCAACTTTAATCATCAAGCTAATACTAAGAGCCTCCTCTCCAAGTGATGGCAACTTAATAAGGACTATCAAAAGAATTAACAGAGAAGTTGTCATGTTTGAAAGTGTTAAGTTCTTCCACATCCTAAGGATGCTCAATCACCAAGTAGATTGTCTAGCCAACAAGGTTGTCCTTTTGAATTGCGACAATATAAGATTAAAAGGTAGGGAGGTGTTTTTCCCCATCCCCTAGGTATCAACCATAGTAATGAAATGACCTTGCATGATATACAATTGGCACATCAATACACATGGGAAGGATAATTACCATTCACGAGGATCAAGGAGCATATAACATGCAGTACCTTCACACACTTAAAGGTTAATGCAAGATCAAGCACATCAATTGTTTCAATGGATTAATTTTATTATAGGTGGTGTCATGTCCCCACATGATGCTTGCTCGAATCTTGTGATCGTGCACCTCTTGAGGACATGCGACACCATGACAGATCTCACTTAGCTACTTGGCAACTCAAAGGATACTTCGTCCTTACTACACCTCTTTACCTAGAGCATACCCATTCTCTGTTCTAGGCTACTAGTGAGTCACACTCCTACTCTTGTGCAACTCACTTGTATACTTAGACATTTTGTTAACAAAATTAACGCTTAGCCACTTAAGCACACATCCATGAACACTTGCAAAACAGACAAGAGACACACAAATATAGTGCGGGCGACACAAAATGTTCCTAACACTAGGATAAGTCTTATTATTGCGAAACAATTATAATATGAGCACCACTCGATCAATATACAACTTGGGAAGAGACACATGACTTGCCTCACCTCACCAAGAAACTCGTACACATATTCATCACACGAAGACTCATCCGTCACACCAACTTTCACAATTCCCGTGATGCACCCCAGACGTGCACCCACCATAGACTCACTGTCTCTCTGTCACAAGACTTCACATAGACCTAGGATTTTGTCTTGTAACATGCCTCACCCAGACCTACAACAAAACTTCCCCAAACTCATCCCAAAGAAGGTCACCCCAACTCTCTCCACAGAATCACCTAAAGGTAGCACAAGTCCTCCCATGTGGAGCGACTTGGCTCCTTGAGGGAGCTCACCTCTCTTCGTCCAATTCTATTGTAGAACCTTGACAATGATCTTGCTCTCCTTGTTTTTCTTTCTTGGTTGTGTGTCCTTGTTCTTTTATATGGACTCCAAAAATCACCTTCGCGAACTGTTGCATCCTTTGGGTGTGTTGCACCCCTTCGCAGATCAACGCGTCCAAATGAACTATCTCTACCCTTCATGGACCAACACACCCAAACGAATTGTCGTTCCCCTTCGCAAACCCATGTGCCCAAACGAACCTGTGCACTCATCAACCTCCATGTCTCTTGGGACCAACGCGCCCCAACCTTTGGGTGTGCTCCTCATGTCGACACGCCCCAACCTCTTTGGTGTGCCCCTTCTCTTGGTCACTTCTACCCCATGCTTTACTTCATGTTTGGGAAAGCACCTTAGTGTGTTTGTGCGCCCAAGGTGTGTTAGAAAAACAAGATCACAGAGCAATAAAATAAAACAAATGCGGAAATAAAACACAGAAGATACACAATACAATAGAGACACAAATATACGTGGTTCACCTAGTGTGGGCTACGTCCACCAGAGAAATTGCCAGGTCCTTCCTTTATTATTATCCAACAAATGAAGGGATACAACCTACATCACACCCGCTGTAACTTCCTCTTCTTTCTCTCACAGTCTCCTCACTCAAAATACAATATTTTCCATGATGCATAGACGCAATACATTTCCCTCATAAAAGAGGGTTTCCTTTTAGGGAAAAAAACCCTAACACAACTTCTACCGTCAGATCCGTGACCTTATAATGAACGGTCCAGATTTACTATGAAATTACAATATACATTTACGAGGCAATTTTTCCTTCAGGGGCTTCGCTCCCGGACCCCCGGACCCCGCACGGGGGGTAACCCCCCCTGCACTCCTCACATGGAGGAGTGTACATTCTTCTGGGGTGTAAAGTCTTCATGGGGTATAAACACGGCTAAAAACAAATACCTTTGAATCGGGAAGATAATCAGGCTCCACAACCAAGAAGGTGCCCACTTGCCCAACTAGTGTGACTCTTGGGTGTCAGAGCAACCCCAAATTTCATCTCCTTAAGTACTTGGGTGAGAGTGTTTGTGCCCTTCCAGGTGACGACCTTATGTCCTCCTCCACCTCAAGTCGTTGTCTTCCTTGGCAACATCCACAAAATCCACAATCTCCAAATCTCCACCTGAACTCGTGCCCCCATCACAACTAAGTTTGTTGGAACCCCCAAGTTCTGTGCCAACTGGAAACCCCAAATTCTACCAAGCGCAAACCCCAAATTTCCACAAACCAACCAAATTGTAGTGAACCCAAGTCTGCACGATCTATTGCTTGAGTCAATATGGTCGCTTCACCCAACTCCAAGGATGAAAGTCACCCAACTCTACTACACTATCTCGTTGCAATGTTGTTGTCTCGTTGTTGTTCGATTATGTTGTTGATGTCACTGCCTATTACAACTAACTATTGCCCACTTCACTTCAAAATTTCCCCTAAGTGTTGAAATCCTTGTGACTCACTACTGCAATCATACTACAACTCAAGTCTATGCCTCCACGCACTGTCGACCCCCATGTCTCAAACTGGTTGGGTAGCTAATCCAACCGTCACGTCCAATCCGTGAGCATGCACATCTCCCTATCCTCTTATCATTTTTCTATCCACAACTTCCACATGCACATACCAATCTTATTATCAATGCCCAATCTTATTATCAACCTTGGATGGATTAAAATCAAGCAAGCCCTCAATGTAACCACTCTTATTCAACCATGGGAACAGGAGGATTAGAATGGAAACACTTTGGATCGTAAAATTCTTTTAGCTCTCAACTTTGATCCTAGCTTGACCCTCTCTAGCAAGGAGACTTAGAAGCCTCAACACCACCTCCCAGATCATTGGTTGCCTCCTCCCCTAGGATTTATCAAACTCAACTTTGATGGAGCCTTAAAAGGAAATCTAGGACTTGCTGGCTTCAATGGTGTATTTAGGGATGACAAAGGCAAAATTATTTACACTTATGCTAGCAAACTAGGCATTGAAAAAAATATTGCTACTAAATCGTTAGCCCTCGAGCACAGCTTAAGAATTTCCAACAGGGAATGTATATCCAAATTAGTGGAAAAAGGGGACTCACCAATAATCATTCAGATGTTGAAACATATGCAGCAGGGCTCGCCACTGAACACATTATCTAAATTCTGGAGACTAGAATCTACTCCAGAAACAATCAAATCTCTTCTCCCCTAAATCTCAACACTTATCCCCTCTCACGTAAGAAGGTCGAACAATAAATTATGGACATAATAAAAAATGAGGGAGTATCGGGGTGTCAGGAAATATAGGACCACCCATGGGATTCCTCCTAATTGGATCCCCTAACTGTAAACTACTTCAACTTCGCAGAAGAGGATTGCTCCTCCTTAGATGGGGTGGAAGGGATGCATGACAATGGGGACACTACATCGCTCGAGCACGTGTCTAGCGCGACGATAAGATGGAGGGAGGATCCTGAGGTTGACAGGAGGCTTGGGCAGATGGTAGACGACGCTCCAGACATGGGCCTTGATTACTCCCTTTAATTCTTTGTTATGGCTGGTACTTGTCCATTCTTTTACCAACTTCTTCACTCCATCATGGTTATAACCATTTTGATTTTGAATGATATAGGAGAGAGGTCTGCGTAGGTGAGTTCATCGCTCCTAGATCATGGCAGAAATATTCATCCTCGCTACATTATATTTCTCAATGGCACTCTGACCCCTCCACTGGTTAAAAATTGAAATCCAAATCCTTCTAACGGTACTTTCCTTTTTTCATACTTCCTCGGTCCACCCGGTTATAGGAATGGTGCTCCGTTGTGGCTACAGACGTAGCTATCGCCGAGGAAGTTGTAATCAAGTTGACTCCTCAAGAACCAGTAATTCAATCCCCAACCCTCCAAACACAAGGTGGAACAAGATGCCTACGCAGGGGCTGAAGCATTTCAAGAAATAATTCGATCCAAATTGTGTGAGGAAATGGAAAATGTTGAAGATGAAATTTGTTTGGAGAGGAAACTCATCCATGACTGGGAAATTGATGCAGAAATTTGCACTTGGATTCCGAATGAAGGACCAGAGACACCAAGTATTAGAAGATTGTGGAGTTATATTGGCACTTAAAGACCTTTGTGGGAAAAATCTTCCAGGACATGGATTGAGCCAGGGAAGAAATCCTCCTTCAATTGGACGAGATTCAGCTCCAACTCAAAGAAATCAACTCTAGGCTCCCTGGAAATGTTACTCAGAATGTTGTTCATCCAATCGACTCCCTGCCTCAAATTCCTTAGCCTACTTAGGGACTAAGTAGGGCTTTTCTTGCTTAATCTTCTAGTATGTTTTATCTCATGCCTTTCTTAGTTATGGTTTATCAACAATGTTATATTGACTGTATAAAATCTCTTAGAAATAGGAAGTGGTTTCAAGGTATTTACAATTAAGACATAATTAAGAACCTCTATCAAACTAGATGGACCAATGCTATACTGATCTAGTTTTTTATACATCTTTCACTCTCTCTATATAACATTTGATTAAGGACAATTTTAGTGAATGAAATGCAAAAAAATTAAATGAAATTGGTCTGTGCAAGAGTGCATGGCATGTGCCTTTCATGCACGCCAATGCATTTGTTTATTGTAGAAGATGAAGTGATATTGGATTATGTGTGATTCTATAGTCTTGTTTTTTCCAATGGCTCAAATATCTAACTCACTCATAATTTACTTCCCTCCTTCAAGGTATTGATTTTTTTAAATGCAATCTTGTAAATCAGAGATGATAGTGAAATGTTCATGGAGATCCTCTGTAAATCAGAGATGACAATGAAATGGTCAGGGAGATCCTCTGTAAATCACACATGACAATGAAATGGTCATGGGGATCATCCCTAAAGTGTGAATAATGTTATATTATAAAATGTCTCGACAATCGTGTGTGAACCAAAAAAAAATGTAAACTTTTCAGTATGTCGGTCTTCATACTCGTCGGCGTGATAAGGTTAGGTTAGTGATGTTGAACTTTGCAACCTTAAAGTCACTGTGAGGTGAAAGTTGTAAAGTGAATACGCCACTTTTTCCCTACAAGATGCCATGTTTTTCTCTAAATCGCATATTATATTATTTGTCGTCAAATCATATTGTTGGCGCGTGTTAAAATAAATTTCTAACATTGTTTTCTAGATGCTTAAAAAATAGACGGATATTATCTTACTGGATTCTTAATTCCACTGTATTTTATATATAGTGATTTATATATATATAGTGATTTTTTTAAGTCGGCAAAGTATTATGGCAGTCAATTTTTTATTTTGTTTCGACCATATAATAATGTAAATAAAATAGTTTTTTTAAAGATTGTTAATGATACAAAAACGTTACTGATATGTACTTTGTTGGGAAAATTAAATATTTATTTTTATATTTTTAAAATATATATTTTATATTTTTAAATAAACAAACTATAATGATACGCCAATTTCAATGGTTGGGGTCATAATAAAATTAAATTAGTTTTAAAATACTTAATTTTTTAAAGTAATGATAAAAGTAATGACTGTGAAAGAAGTAATGAATGTGAAAGAATGATTGTTGCATGTTATACCAATCAATCAACAAATCATAGTCATAGTAAGTTTCTAGTATTGTATAAGTTTGAAACTTACAAGTGTAATGGAATACAACTAACATAGATTTATTTTAATTTGGGATTTATTAAGATTCGAAATGACACAATATTTAATAATCATTTTTATGTGCTTAAAAAATCCAAGTGAAGATGGATTTATAATGGTTTATTTTATGTTGTACTTTTTAATATATTTTTTTTATTGTTTTTTTTTTTCCTTTTCACTTTTATATTAGAGATATCAACTTTTCTTTGATTTTAGTTTATTAGGATTGTGTTATTTCTCTATCTAATCCACATCGAGATTGTAGATTGCACCTAGAATGATAATTAACATATTAATCCAACTTAAATGTATTATTTTTTAGGTTGTGTTTTTTTTTTCCACAACAATGGGTACTTTTATATTAGAAAATGGGTAATGGCCTAACCAATCAGAATTGTAATACAAGTAAAGTAAAAGGAGGCCACGCCCTGCATCCAAAATTCCAAAATTCGGTTCCAAAAGACCTCTAGACTATCTAACCAAATTCTAAAGGTGTTGACATCACAAGTGTATTGCTGAATATATTTTTCTAGGATTAATAAAAAATTGCAATATATGCTAAAAAACAAGAGAAATACTAAAAAGTTGGCCCATAGAGGACCACATCTTGCACTTGGTTTTCATCAACTAAATTGACCTTGCTCCTCTCCATATCTAGATGATCTATAGGTTGCATTGTTGTTGCTTCATCCTACAACTTCGTTTCCTCCTTAACCATCATAGGCTTGGGCCTCAACATCCCATCATGAGTGTGAACAGATGAAGAGGGGATATGATTGAAGCCCTCCAAAGGCATGCATAAATAGTTTGCAATATGGTCAACCCTAGAAGAAACTAAACCCATTTTTGCTTCCAGCGTGAAGAACCGAGTCTCTTCAGCTTACATGTATTCTTTTATTCTTGTTTCCATCTCCTTCATAGCTCAAATTTGAACTGCAACCTTAGCCACATGTCAATTCCTTTCATGAGCCTCCAAAAGAAGATCTTCCTCCCACATTTCATGTCATTTTCCCCATTGTAATGTTGATTTGGTCACCTCATGTTAGGCCTCTGCGATTCCTCACTCATAATCCCTCACTTGCATCTTAAGATCTATCAATGCATAACATCACACATTGCTTATTTCTGCATTGTGTCATTAGAGATTGCACCACCAAACTAATGCCCCACAACACTTGCACACTGCACCACCAGAATGACGCTCCTCGCTAAAGAGCATAAGAGTGATTCCCTTCAATCCCATTGTCCCTCATGTAGCATGCAACATACAACATGGATGAGAAAGCTCTAGCAAGTAGAGGGAGATGAAAAATAACCAACATATCCAAAATAATCCCACACCAACACAAATCTCCACACCACCTTCCATTTAATCCTCTTTGTCGATGATATAGTGTATGGGAATGGGGGCAATGGAGGAGGCCATAATGCCTTGACCTTTCGCTTATGCACTATAAACCACTTGGTTGTCGTACTCATAATCACATCAATGCATGGGAAAATCATGTGAAGGGCATGGGGATCGGTGCCCCCTTTTATCCTTAAAAATCCTTCACCAAGTTGCATTTCAATATTAGCCAAATGTTCAACATCTCCTTTGTGAGCCTGCGAGACTTGGAAGTATGAGATGATCTCAAATTGATGAGCAAAAATAAAAATTCTTTGAACCAAATGCTTCAAACCAATAGATCGAGGAATGTAGAGCTTGAGGAGGATATAATGATAATGGAAGAGTCACCCTCAAATGATGCTTGCCGAATTCCACCATCCTTTAGTTTGATCAATCCTTGAAACACTGCCAGTGCCTTGACCTCGTTGTTTGTGGTGATACCTAAACCCTAAACAAAGTCACTTTCTATGTTTCCTCCGAGATCAAAGA
>WSFP011401726.1:0-26333 GCA_009831015.1 Picea engelmannii
ATGGGTTCTCTAACCATACTTGTAGGATAACTCAATCCGCAAAGCATCTTCTCGTGAGGGCTTTCACCATAAGGGGACCACTTTGGAGTTCATCCATTTCTACTTATTATCAACCATGACAAGACAATAACGAGTCATATTTAAATAAAACAATATCGGTTCCATTACCCAACCTTTGTGCTACGGGGCTTTCTTCAAGGGTTGACATCAATGACAACCAACCTTAATCAACAGCTCAAACCCTAGAACTCTAGCGCCCAAGAGAGGTGCACACTTTTACCAAAGAAGTGTACTTGCTAAAATTTCCAAACTCATAAGAAAGATATTATTCCACAATGGGGAATCTTCCTTTACTTATATTAGACTTGTCCTATCAACAAAAGTGTCTATTGGCTCAACAGGGCCGACCTCTCTAAGTCACATAATAATAATAATTATTATTATTATAATTAATATTAACCAAATTAATTATATTTTACATTTATTATTAATCACATTAAGGTGGGGCCGACCTATACCCTTTACATAAAAATTAGGGATACAAGAGGGTCTGACTCTTGAACAATATATAGCAAGGGATATGATACACCCACTAGTGCTCATCCACTATGGGCACATCCATAGGGATGTCATATCTCTGGTTCACTGTGTTACACAGAAGAACCAGATCTTCACACGTTCACCATGTGCTCGTCCACGGGCACACCCACTCTACAGATCTTCTTTCCCATTACCTCACATAGGAGAATCATCTGGAGTCTTCTTGTCAACTCTGTTGCTCAGAGGAGGCTAATACATCATCTTCATTTCTGTTCACATGATGATGCACCCAACACTTTGGGATTTCACACATTCGCCTTATGCTCAACCACAGGCACGTATAACTCAACAGATCGCCTTTCCCACTAGATAATCATCTAGAGTTCTTATCAACTCTCTGAATGGAGGCCATCTCTACGTTCCAGCTCTATCTCAGGCAGGAACCACGTACCCTTCTTAGGGGCTTTCTCTCAGGTTTGTAAGCTGAGAGAAAGACTCACATAGTTGCAATGATCCACATCTCACAGGTTTGTAAGTTGGAGAATGTATCACATAGCTACAATCATCAACACTTGGGGGGTTGGTTTTCTTACAAAGTGGCATCAGAACATAGTTCAAACACTAGGCCTGGATGGGCCAGAGATCAATCATAGGACTGGTATATTAAGGCTAAGATAAACTTGTTGGATAAAGTTTCTCTTTGTTAAAAGTTGTTTATGATATGCACTAGTTCCTTGAAAAGGAATGCATATTGAAATCTTGTTTTGGGGTTTCTTGCAACAGAAGCACTATTGTTTCCTTGGTAAGAATGATAACTACTCCTACAGGAGTGATAATATGTTCATAATCATTAATGGTAAGACCTGAATACGAAATGGTAGAATCTTGTTAAAGGTTGTTTAAATTCAAATAATGAATGGAATATTGTTTGTAATACTACCTGAAGATATGGGTTGAAGGAGCCCTGCCAATTATAATAGTTGTTTATTAAGGGCTAAAACCCTTATGGAGAATTTCCTTGCGGTTAAAGGAATTGAGTATGGATTAATAGAACCCTTGGCAGTAATAAATTGTTGTTTTAATAAAAGACTAAACCTTTTATGTATAACTCTTCATGATTAGAGGGATGATGGAAATGGCAAGGTCAACTTACTTGACCTGTAAGGAATGAGACCAGTTGCTAGGATAACCATCCAAGAAAAAGTAAAAACAAAACTGGAGTCCTTTGGATTGTTACTAACCTTCATAAAAGAGGTAAAGTTACATGAACATATGAGCCAGTTCATGAACTCTTGGTCATACAAAAAAAAAATGTATATGCCTATTGACTTAGGTACTTGTTTATTCATGAAAATGCAAGATGTGGATACGTTGTGATTCATATGGTAATGAGTAAGTATGTATATAACATGCAAATAGACTCATTATAACTTGTGGACAATTGTAAGGTATGTCCTTCTAATGGATCATTTTGGTCAATAATGACCTGATATTCGTAGAAGAGTAACAACTTGATTAAAATGTTGATAATGTTGTTGCATATAACCCTATGAGGATGATAAAGTCTAGTAAAGGAAGTTCTAGAGAACTGCTATATGGCCAATGGATTATATTGAAATCTAGAGGTGGATGGTAACCATATAGGTATGGCTTGATAGGATCAAGTGGTAATGAGAGAGAACCTGGGAAAGGATTCCCTTTGTAGAGGTCTGTTGGACATGAATTGAATTGAGGCATGAAGAGAGGTTAGAATTGTTATCTTGTTGCCTTGGGTAATGTTGTAAATTACCTATTATGTATTTCAAATTGAAATGATTTTGTAGCAGAAGGACAAGAGTGGTTTATGTTGGTTGTTTCCTTGTAAAGAGGACAACCTAATTATGATTATGTCTGTGAGACTAGTCATGTGGATGACTGTAAGTTCTCATATAAAAAGGATGATGTTAAAATTCAATAAATATGAATGGTATAAAAGCGTGCAAGTGATGCAAGTGGTTAAGTGCATGAAAGCACAATTTGAATACAAATTGATAGAATAATGTGTATATGTTGAATGTGTAATCCGAATGCATAATAAAAATGCATGTTGAGAATTCCTTAGGGAATATTGAGTAAGAATCTAAAATTATGAAGCTGAGGTTGACTCAGGGTTGAGATCATTTCAAGAGATGATGGATATGAAAAAAGAGAGTTGCATGTTGAAATAGTTCTAGGTAAAGGATCTGTGTAAAGAGCTCTGTCAAGAGAACATAATCATAACATTAATGACTGCTGGAAAATTAGGCAATGGGCTTCCAACCTATTTGTATAAGAATCCTGGATTACATTTTAAAATATAATGCATGCATGAAGTGCATGCAAGTGAATGATTGATCACATTGATTCCAATTATGATTGAGGTTCATAGATCCATTGCCATGTTGTTGAATTGTGAACTATTTTGGATGATGTAGTATGATGCTACATCCAGGAAAGGTCAAGATGAAGACTTGGATAAAACTGCTCAAGGAAGAGAGAAAATAGATTCTGGAGGGGAATGAATTGCATAAGAAATAAATGAGAAAGGGAGGGACATTTTCCTCACTTTAAAACTCTAATTTGCTTAAAAACGTTGTGAAACTTAAGAATAAGTTGGGGTTTTTGGTATGTGGTTAGGCTTTTCCTGTAAAATTCCTCCTGCATCATAGAACCCTAGGCGGGGGTTGCAAACCCTCCTTATCGCTTTTCCATCCCCTTCCCATCCCCTGTCTTCCATTCTCCAGTTCCCGTCTTTTCCCCTTCCATCTCCATGTCTCTTGTTCCAATACTTTTTTGACGGCGTACATCGGGAGGAGCCAACAGGAGTCCGTGTGTCCCCCACATGGTATGGTACACATGGAAGACTACGATATGGATGTCATGGATTACAAATAAATTCCCCTAGGTTCGTCTGCCTTCTCTTCCCATGAATAATTATTGGAAATCCTCAACACACCTTGTTCGGCTCTTCGCATGAATTCACACTTACAACGAGTTAATGGCATCCCTAAACTTGAGATTTCCAGCTCTGATCATTTTAATGACGCATCCCCGAGTTCTTTGCATTCTCCACCCACCAGTCCATCGAAACAACCAAAAAGTTTTCAACCATATTCACCTAAGGAAAAGGTTTATGTTCCTTTTGATTCATAGAAGGAAGAAAAGAAGGATAATACTAGTAAAGGAGACCAGTCCCCGCCTCAAGTTCTGGATGGTTCGTTCCAGAAAAAATCATCAAGGTGTATCAAGGAATGAAAGGGAACTGTGAGGATGGTAGTCAGAGATGACATTCCCATTAGTGAATTCCCTTAGATGGATGGGAAAACATTTTTTGGAATATTTAATGGTAAGTATCTCGGAGAAAAATCCCTCACACGATGGATGAATAACCCATGGAAACCCTTGATCGAATACTCTCCGAAAGTCCATATCCTATCTAGAAATTGGATTTCCTTCATGTTCCTTTCGATGGAATATTGCGAAGAGATTCAAACACAGAACTGGACCTGGGGCCCATCTGGTCTTACTGTTAAACCCTAGGATTTATACTCCCTTAAGGAATCCATGGTTGTAATAAAGGTGTGGTCTATTTTACCCGAGAAGCGATGGAGGCTATTGGTAGAAAACTGGGTTCTTTCATCAAGCTAGAACCTAATTGGGACTCAAAAAAATATCGTAGGTGGGCCTGGATCTTGATCTAAGTTGATATCATAGAAGGTCTAGTGGGTAGTATCGATTTATTCTATGTTGGAATTACTTGGCACCAGAAGGTAGACTATTGGAGACTACCTTTCTGGTGCCATGGTTGCCACAAAGTTGGAGACATCCACTCTCAGTGCACCGAAATCGCATCGCTTCAGCAAACCATTTCCAGACAATGGAAAGCCAACTCTATAGTTAGAAAGCAAGACATGGTTGAGGTCATCTCAGTGGAAGGAAAAAATGAGAAATTCCTTTGGATAATGACAAAGTGGTCCTCTCTAGTCAAGCTTTGGGCAACCTGGTTAAAAAATATTTTGATTCAGGTATGGTTCTTTCTCCTCTTTCTCCATCAAGTGCTCTTCAAAATGGTACGGGGTTGAATTTTCCTTTGTCTTATGTCCCCTCACCCTTTTTTCCCCTTCCCTCCCCCAAGACCTCCTCCTTTCCTGAAGAATGTCCTTCATCTGAAGAGGTTCCCTTGCGTCCGGTTTCACCTGTCATCTCGATGGATATGGAAAAAGGATCCTTTGGGAGATCCTTTCCTCTCTTCCTTGCACAATTCAAACCTTATGCTTTCTCCCTCATCACTCTCCCCTCCTAGGGTTTCCTCCTCCCTGCCCTCTCTTGAGGCTTCTCCCCCCAAAATACCCTCTCCCCCTTCCCAAAAAGTCTCTTTTTCTCCCTTGGTCAAAATATATGCCTTGAGATCCAAGACTCGAGATACCAACCCATATTATGGAGGATTGTCCCTCGACCCTCCTCCTCATGCTCAGGCTAGTAAAAAATCCCATATCTCGAAAGAAAAAGAAAGAGTTGTTGCGGAAATTCGCAAAGGAACCCAAGCGACCATCACAAGGGCCCTTAGAGCAAGGAAAGCCCTTCTGACGAGGGAAAGATGATCTTCCTTTCCTTCAATGCGAGAGGGGTTGGGGGTGCCCCAAAGAAACTAGCCCTCAAAATAATGTTCCTAGGCCTAAAGTTGGACATAATTATGATCCAAGAGACAATGTGTCCCATTGACAAAGCTAGAGAAATTTTCAGTCATTGGCTTACGACCTAGTCTTTCAATACAATTAACACTTCTGGATTATTGGGAGGCTTGCTTATTGGGTTGATCCGAATTTTATGAGCATAACGAAATGAATAGATATTATTAAAATATTCTTAACACAGAATAACAGAGATACAATAAAGTTGGTTTTAAAATGTAGTAGAAAACAACCTTGTTGGAACGATGGCGGCTTATCTCTGAGAAGAGATGTGACAATTGCACTCATTCACAAGAAGATGATTCCAATGAGGCTCTGAAGGCCTTTTTACAATAATTAGGAATGTCAAAAACCCTAGACATCCAAAAACCTAACCCTAGCAAATGAAGCGCCAAAAGTCATGTGGGCCCCGTTTGTGTAAGTTAGTACATCAACATCCTGAGGTCGTAACTTTTGCATACGAACTTCGTTTTAGGCGCACGATAGCCCATTGGAAAGTTTTAACAGATAAGAACAATTTTTGAATGGCCCAGGTCAATGCCTTAGGCAATCACCTCAGCCCCAAATCCCCAAAAAACGTTGTTTAGGGCCTCAAAACGACCCCAGAAGTTTGGAACCCAAAAAATTGACGAAAAACTGCCAGGTGGAAAACTATTTTTCGAGCCAGTGGAATAGGTGGGTGGCCACCAATATACACCTAGATCAATCCTCCCTCCTTAGGAAGAAATGGTCTCCATTGCGTTGAATTCCCTCATCAGATGAGGAAATTTCTGCTGAATTTGGTCCTAGGTGAGCCACTTTCCTTGGTCTAGGAGTTGCCCTACTTTGACGACTCGATAAAGTTGGATCCTTTATTGTCGAGTGCCCTTGAAATGTGTGTCTACGTCATGATCACTATATGCATGTTTCATGCATTCAAGGTTGAGCTATGTTGGTTTCAACTTCTCTGTTATCTCTGAGGTGTCCAATAATGGTGGGAAATATGGTCAAAGGAGAGCCGCGTTGAAGACTAGGTGCAGGCCAAGGAAAGGGGGAATGTTGAGCTCAAAAGCATTGTCACCCACAGCCTTGGTAATGGTGTACACCCATAACAAAGTGGTCGAATCTTCCGATGGGGCCCTGTAAGGCATTCTTTCTGCAAGTGCAACCAAACTTTGTCGCCCACCTGAAACTTACGTGGCACTCGATGTTGATCATGGCGCTGCTTGTACTTGGCATTAGACTTATGTAGAATATCTTGAACCTGTTGGTGGATGTGCTGGATCCGCTCAATGAACCAGGTGGCTTTGTCATCCTCTAGTGGAGCAGGGGAGGAGTCGGTCGAGGTGGTCTCCATGGGTAGTGCAACATCCATGGTGCCCAATGGTTGGAATCCCAACCCCACCTGAAAGGAGATGTGGCCAATTGAGCTATGGAGGGCTTGGTTGTAGCTATGTTGGACATAGGGAACACTCTCATCCCATGTGCAGGGGTGTTTTGAATTGTACATGTGCAGGATATGTACGATCATCCGATTGGCGACCTCAGTTTGGCCATATGTTTGGGGGTGGAAAGAAATGGATTTGGTGACCTCGGTATATAGCAGTGACTAGAGGCTCGACCAGAATGTGATGAGGAAACGATTGTCACGGTCTGAGATAATTGTTTGTGGGATCTAAAAATGTACCCATAATCGTTCAAAGAGGAGCTTGGTAGTGGCTTTTGTTGTGATGTTCTTCTTGCAGGCAGCTAAAATCGCCATCTTGGAAAAACGATCAACAACCACAAAAACACAGTCATTTCCCCTCTTGGTGGACGGGAGGCCTGACATGTAGTCCATTGAGATGGATTCCCATGACCTGTCAGGTGTAGGCAGAGGCATGTACATTCCTTGTTTCTTAGTGGTCATTTTGGTAATTACACAAGTGGTGCATGACCTGATATACTTGCCGACATCTTGTCGAAGTTTCAGCCAGTAGAAATGTTTCTGCAGCACTGCCACCCGACTATAGTGAGCTTCCAAAATTAGCTTTGTGTGTTCGCTTGATGGAATGCAGAGATGGCCCAGATGGCACATCAACCTGTCCTGAATATGGAAATTAGCGACCACTGAGTTAGCACTCAAAATTTGGTAGGTGGCAGAGAAGTCATGGTCTGCCTCATAGAGGTGGGGCCATCCGTAGGTCTCATGGTCGCAAGAGTCTAGCTTCGTGGTGAGTTTTGTGACTGGAGGTCGGCTGAGGAAATCAACAAATTGATTGGTGCTTCCTATTTTATACTTGTTTTTTAGGTGGAACTACTGTAAGTATGTGGACCACTTCTGATGGCAGTCATTCTACAATTTTACTTGGGACTGCATGAACTGTAGTGGCTTGTGATCAGTGTGGATGATTGTCTCCTTCCCAATAATGTGATGTCTCCACTGGCGATAGACTTGCACAATGGAATACTTTTTTTGTCATAATTAGGGTACTTACAGACAACATCTGATAGTGTCTCACTATGATATGCCACAGGGTGGCCGTGTTGAGGGAGAACGGTGCCCGCAGCATAGTCTAAAGCATTTGTCTTGATCTCAAAGGGATGTTGCAGGTCTGGTAATGAAAGTATTTAGGATGAGCACAAACACTTCTTCAATTCATCGAAGGCTTGTTGTTGGGACAATCCCCACACAATCTTTTCCTTACCGCCACCCCTGGGTACTTGGCTAAGGGCCCATGTGATATGAGAGAATCCCAACACGAACCTGCGATAGAAATTGGTGAGGCCCGAGAATATTTGAAGTTCAAT
Source organism: Picea engelmannii (assembly GCA_009831015.1). Taxonomy (NCBI): domain Eukaryota; kingdom Viridiplantae; phylum Streptophyta; class Pinopsida; order Pinales; family Pinaceae; genus Picea; species Picea engelmannii. The sequence goes on from WSFP011401726.1 coordinate 8,019, forward strand.
GAGTGTGGTTGGGGATATCCAGTCACGGATGACCTGGATCTTGGCTAGATCCACATGTACACCAGGTTGATCAACGATGTATCCTAAGTAATGGACCATGTCCATGTCGAAGGAGCATTTTTCCAAGTTTGCATATAGTTTGTGTTATCACAGGGTGTGCAGAACCTACTTAATATGATGCAAGTATTCTTCCCAAGTCTTGTTGTAGATGAGGATGTCATCCATATACCATCCTCAAAAAAAAATTTGGAGCATTTTTCAAACCAAAGGGAATGACCAACCATTCAAAAAGACCTTCTTTTGACTTGAAGGCGGTCTTCCATACCTCTATCTATTCTATTGGGACCTGGTGGTATCCAAAGTTCAGATCAATCTTCCTGAAGTATTTGGCCCTGGTGAGCTGATCAAGGAGTTCGTCGATTCAGGGAATCAGGTACCAAGTTCAGAATGTGATTTTATTCAGGGCCCAATAATCAATGTAGAGTCGCCAGGTCTCATCTTTCTTCTGCACCCACACGATTGGGCTCCCACAAGACGATGAGCTGGGATGGATGTGCCCCTTGTGGAGCAGTTCTTGGATATGCCTCTTGATCTCCTCATTTTCTTACAGAGAACAGTGGTAGACTATCCCATTGGGTAGCAGTGCGCTTGGGGTTAGATCGATCGGATGCTTGACTTGGCAGTCTAGAGGTACCCTGGTAGGAGAGGAGAAGATATCTGAGTATTCTTCCATGACCTTATCCACTTGTTTATGTTGTGTGGAGAGATCGGTCGTGAGGCCCTGTATATGGTTGTGATATTTTGCTCACTCTGAGAGTGAATCACGAAGAAGACTAATTTCTCGATCTGAGAGATGACCTTCCTACATTGCTTGGAAGATATCAATGTTACGAGGAAAATCTCTCTATGGCTAGGGTGAACCACAATAGACAGAAATGATTGCAGAAATCAAATCTATCCCAACAACATGCTATATAAACCAATGTGCAAGTGAGATAAGAAAGAGGCCTACCTCGTCCAGATGTTTGATGATGTCCATCATTGAGCACCTTGATCCAAAACTATATACCTGGCATAAGTTCTCAACAAACAAGCAAAAATAAGCATATGGTGGAAATATAAAAGGTTAGCACATTAGATGGCATAATCCATCAATATACATAACAAATACACCCATGGATAATAATTCATATATTTGCAAGACATCAATTGGATGGGAAGAGAGTATTTCTATTAATAAATGATCAGCAGAAGTGAAAATATTACAAACTTTCGTGTCAGCACGGTTCAGAACCGAGAAACTAAGTTCCTTCCAGCTGAGCCTCCACCACTTCAATCCTCCACCAAAGGCAAGCTTATATAAGGGAGACAATGAGATTCTCCATCAATAAGGGAAGAGCTTGGGGGATGAACACTGAGTTCAAACTCAAAGGACAAAGGGATGCAGACTCAATATGAAGTAAATAATTTCTCCAGAGTAACTTTGCTCTCAAAGTTGAATTCTATCTCATTTTCCATAGCTCGGGATCGACCTCTTTATAGTTGTCAAAATGCAACTGAAGGGACGAGTCAGAAAGTTTCTAGTATAAGGAAGGCCAAGGATCAGAGATCTCCTATCATGACATGGAAACCCAACATTTAATTTTCATTTTCTGGCAAAAATCCCGATGTACACGAGTTGTAGTGGAGCAGCCTGCGTATACACTTGTTGTATAGTGTGAAAGATGCGTACAAGTGGAAAAAATTGTATTTTTGTCTCTAGATATTAGTAACAGGAAAGGTAGATCTGCATAGGGAAATTGAATAAGGCCTGCTCTGCAATATTTCATAGGGTGAGGCAAATCTTCCTCTAACAGAGGGCCCCTAATGTGTGAGGTCAGAGGAGTATATGTGATGGCCGAAATACATTATAAACAACCCAGAAGTGGAGTGGTAGGGAACTAGCTAGACAAACTCAGTTGCTCATTACATTTTGCATTGACTTTGCATAGATGGTTGCCAATAAAATTACACTGCAGATCCATGTGAAAATATACCAAATAAATGTCTGTGGCCATGAATAGGCAAGTACAAATGTGGTTACATGCCAAAAGTTGTCATAGTCAGAAACAAGACCCAGTAGAACCAATATCAAAACTAATCTGAAGATATATGTATACCATGGAGTACAATATGATCTCCCATGATCACTGAAGTCATATAGGTACCGGTCCAATGAAAAGGAAACAACAACTCAGGAAAGTTGCGGCCACATAGTGATGTCTTCAAGTCTTCTACACAATTCACCAAAGGTGTAAGTCTACATTATGTGAATAAAGGAGTTGAGGTAGAACACAATGAGACATCACTTGATTACCAGTCATTGAGGTATACCATTAAGAAACACGAGACAAACTACCGATAATGAAAGTAGGTATCAAGGCACCAAGTACATTATTACAAGTGTGAATAAAGGATTCAGTGTCAAACACCTAAAGAATCCATCGATCAGGAGACATTGATGTATTCCCAACTGTAGATGGCGAGAGGGCCTGCCACTGATGAATGTAAGCCTCAAGGTACTCATAAGACTCTAGGTCCCATTTCCAGAATAAATGGGTTGGATTTGATGGAAAGAGACCTGCTGAAAGGAGAGAATTAAGGCATCTCTCATCAGTCAGCATGAGGTACAAAGCAAGAGCTTCATGATTTGGTGGAAATCGGATGAAGAACATGTTCATGAACCAACGACCATGTGTGTCTTTCACGTGTGCCAAGTGCAAGCGGTACACGAAAAAGCCCCTCTGAATAGCAGCCAATGATGAAAATTGCTGACAAAGGTGAGGAAACCACCAATAAGGCTAATGGCATCCAAGACACTACATGAATCTCAATGTGTGAATAGATGTCTTGTCATCAAACACAAGGGAAACCACCCAGTGAATGATCGATGATGAAATGTCGACTGTTGGGTTCAAGGTTACCTACTATGATGAAAGTAGGGCCAGGGTGCACGATAGGACTACAATATCATGCAATTCTCAGACAAACTGAGAGTATGGCCAACATGCAAAGTCAAGAGTTCTGAGGAGTGACCGACACAGTTTTATAGACTTCCTTTGAACAAGAGCATGAGACATATGGAGGACTCCGGAAGCATAGACCCAATGATGAAACCATGAGATGCAGAAGGCATCAATGAAATTATCTATAGGGACTGGAAGAGTAACCAATCAGTAGAGAAGACTCTGTAACGCGCTCAGCTTCCCAATTCCATGCTAATCCCAAAATTATGATGATGAATGGACTCAAATAAATTTGTGCTCTGTTCAAAGGCAACATGATTGTTGCTGATACAAGATAATACTCCCTTCCTGCCTGTCTTTTTTTGTTTTTTCATAGACAAATGAATGCTATGATACAGAGGAGGAAACAAGTGTCGCAAGTAAGAAAAACTAGTTCCAACAGTGGAACATACCTATGCTCAATGCAGGGAAGTGCATGCGGGAGATGGACACTCAGGGAATGTTCCCTCCTAGGTATAGGGTGTCAAATTGTGAAGGATGGAAACAAGGCTCTTCTTGGTTCAGGATGCAAAACTGCTGAGGAAAATAGTTTATAACGCAAAGCGAGAACTGGTTATAGGCTCAATACTACAAGCAAGGGCATGAGATGCAATCACAACTTAACGCCAAAAAAATGTCATTTTTTATGTAGTTTAGTCTACTTGGTGTGAAAAAGGGATAAACTTGTGCCAAATAGATGTCTTTTCAAAACCAATTTACGAGTGTGAAAAAGACAAGTTCACTTGGCGATCTTTTCACTTTTTGATAACGATTTGGAAAAGAGCTTAACTAAGACTCACGACCTTTCAAGTCCAATTTAACGAGTGTGAAAGGAACAAATCACTCAACAATATTTTCACTTTTTGATAACGATTCGGAAAAGAGATTAACTAAGACTCGTGGATGTTGTTCTAAGAAACATGTAATGGGGGAGGCCAAGGCTCCCGTGCAATGCTTTTGTGAAAGGTCAGCAACTTATGAAGAGCTGACACAAGTTTGGGAAAACCCAAATCTTTCCAAATTGAGGAGGATAAAATACTTGCAGAGGTTACCTTATCTACAATGTATCGAAGAATTCCCCTTATCTGGAAGGAAGTTGAGGCTCTACAAGATCATTCCAATCAAAGGAAACCACCCTAGGACTTGGAGGGAGCATACTCGAAGAGAGTGGAATGTTCCCTAGTGAAGAAGGTACATAACTAGAAATGATAAGGACATGGTCGAAGGACGCATCACCCTCCAAAAGAAGAGTGGGATTGACCGAAGATTGCATTGGCAATGCCACTTCCTTAGGCTTGTCACTTTCCAAGAGAAGAGCGATATCGACCGAAGATTGCATCGACACAACCACTAGTTGAACAGGATGCGAGACAACAAGGTCAAGGGATGCATCAACCCCTAAAGGAAGAGGGGTGTTAGTCGAAGATTGCATCAACATGACTATTGTATCAACCAAAGAAGGTTGGGAATCCAAATACAACTCAGAACCCGAAGGACCCCCAGGAAAGGACCACTCTTCTTGTACCACAGCAGTAGCAGGGCACAAAAACGTAAGGTGATCTCCTTTGCAAAGCCTACAAAGGAACTTGGGCTTACGTCTTACACATCTAGGTTTCTCAATCGAATCAATGCCCCCAGCATGACTTGAAGTGGCTGGTGACATGCTCCCAGCATAAATTGCAGAGGCTAGTAGAAAATCCCCAGCCTGACTGGCAGAGGTTGGTGATGAATCCCAATCATGACTAGCAGAGGTTGGTGATATATCCCCAACATGACTAGAAAAGGTTGGTGATGTATGTGCAGTGTGACTAGCGATGACTAGACTTGTGCCCCCAACATGACTTGCAGCGGTTGGTTGTTGGTATTCAACATGACTAGCAGAGGTTGTCAACCCATCTCCAACATGACTAACAGAGGTTGGTGATATAATGCCAGTATGTGGATGACCCTCACAAGATGCAATCAAGGAAGGTAGGGTCCAAGGATCATAAAATATGAAGTGCAGAAAGGAATGGACCTCCCTGTCGAAACAAGCCTACTGGACATAGCGTAAACATGGTGACTCTGTGCCGTGAAGTTGAAAGTACCCATAAGGGGAGAATACATTCTGACACCAATATTCTCAGTTGTTGGATGATAATTGTCGATCACAGGGATCGACGGTCCAATAGATGCATTAGGACTAGAGCATGCAAAGGATAACTGATTGATCATCACAATCTTCCCTTCATGAGGAAAACAAAGAGTACAGAAGATGAATGACATGACGACGATCATAGCATAAGTCCAATTGCGACCTAGTAACAGGTTATAATCAAGAGGTGCATCAACTACCTCTACCGTCTTCCCACCTAATTGGACCGGAAAGGCAGGGAGAATATCGTGAGGGCAGAAGGAATGATCGTCAAAAGCAGTCAACATGTTTGATGAATTGGAAAGAGTCGTAGAACTGAGAGCTTTCCAACAGACCAGGGACATCACACAGGTAGGAGTGCCTTCATCAACAACCGCACGTTTGATGGTATAATTTGAGTACTCCACGTGGATTTGGAAAGCCACATGGTAAGGAAAGCGAGGCTTAACATATGTTACGTCAAACTTAATATCTTTTGAGCCACTAGGTTATAGAGCTCCTAAGGCAAAGAGTAAGGCATTCGTCTATGAAGGACACATCTGGAGTACCTCCAAAGCCAACATCACACAAGGGGTTTGACCCAGTTCCTCAACAATAGAGTAGTTATGGGAGGCTCTAGCATTTGGATTATGGGTAGAGTGCTTAAGTACTCCTTTCCGAATACGAGGCGCTGGATTTGGTTTCTCAATCTGTAAAGTCGTCTCCGAAGGAGGAGGAGATTCTAGACCGGGAATAGTTTGTTTAGAACTATAGTCTCGAGATCGAGTGGCTACATTAACTTTCACATCGACCATATTGATACATAAACAGTCACCATCTTGCGACTGCTGGTTTTGACCCCCACCATCCACATTTTCGGCATTTGAGGAGCTCGAGGCTAGGTGTTGATTATGTGGGAATGGATTCGTCATCACGGCGGGCGATTGAGATAATAGCCTCGTAGCTTCTGCAAGTTTGGGGAATAAATGGGTAAGTTGATCATCTGTGAAGAGATTACAGGGAAACTTCACCTTACGTCTTTCTCATTTTCCCTCTCCATTGCTACTACCCATCTTATCATTATTATTATTGTCCTTGGGTTTATTACAATTTTTCCCACCCTTACAGTTATTACGTCCTTTCTTCTTATTCCCTCCTCGTTGTTGGTTACCATTTGGGTTAGTCAACGATTGCACGGAATGTACATCTGTCGATTGAGTGGGATTGGAAGACACAAAAGAAGTTGTCCCTCCGATAGACTGGCTTAAAGACAAATCTTTCAAATGGTTTGTCACCGAGTCTGTGGACTTTACATTGGTGAGACCTATAATGCCATCGGCATGAGGTATGGGATTTTTCCTAGGGTCATAAGTTAACCGCGGTGTGTTAGGAAGAAGATGGTATAACATCCCAGAATGAGCATATATCAAATCTAACTACTGGGCTCTAAAGATCGCTTCTTCCTCAGTGATAACCCTAGAAGTAGAATTGCCCTTCGAGATAAGAGCGTGAAAAGACTTAAGAAACCATTCTGAAATAAAGGTCGGGGGTATAGGGGTCTTAATCAACCTCTTCCATCTATTCCACTCCTGGATATGGTCCGAGATATGAGTGGCAGTATCCTGGCGTAAAGTAGACAACAATTCTAGGCCAACATCATAACGAATGGGCAACTGGAAGTGTTTAAGAAAGACCATCACCAACTGACTAAAATTCCCATATGCCCCCCTAGGTAGATCAATATACCATTTCGCAGCAACTCCAATGAGGGTGCGCTGAAATAATATCAATCGAATAGAATCGTCATTAAGGGAATTTGATGAGCACCAAAGGTGAAAGGTAGTGACGTGATCACCAGGATCCTCTCCATTCTTACCCTCGAACTTCAGGATGTCTGAAGGAAATTTGGTGGGGATGGGGGGCCATGTAGGATCATGAATCACAGGGTCATTCATTAACTTAAACAAATCTGGCAGGTTAAGCGTGGCCAGAAAAGGGAGACGAGGTTGCGACATCTAGCCCCAACCTCCTGGGAAAGATTGTCCTTGTGGAACTGCAGGCCATCCAGGGTTCTGGTAAACACCATGGCCTTGTCCAACATTATAAGGCCCACCTCTGGGCTGATTCATATAAGGTTGGTTGGGCATAATTCCAGCAAGAATGTTCTGTTGAGGGTTATAGAAATTTCCCCCAGCCGGATTGGATCTGTGTTGGGGGTTGCCCAAAGTGTGAAACTGACCTCCTTCGGGTTGGAACCTGGAGGATAGAGGAGTATTTGTCATGCCAAATGTATTGGTCGGAATATGCATCGAGGAGGTAGGGTTGTAGGATGAAATTTGAGCTGAATCTTGTCCGCCAAGTTGGTTGCTCCACCCAGAAGTAGGAGGATTGTAACAAGGTTTAAAAGCAGAAACACCTCCCATATTAGGATTCATTTGAGGGATTTGAGATCCACCAAATGGAAAAGGAGTGTAGGGAGGTGTACTGCCCCCAAGCCCAATGCTAGCATTAGGGCCAGCAGCTGGGATGGAGTTCGATGAGGTTGAGACAACAACATCATCATCATATGGCAATAGAATGAGGCAGGTGCAACAACAACATTTTGTGGTACTTTGAAAAATCGTCCTTACCGGACCTTCAGGATCTGCCCAGAAATCATAAGATTCCCTAGGATGTAAAATCATAACAGAGCTACCACGTGGTACTCTGAAAAACCGTCCTTACCGGACCTTCGATATATACCCAGGAATCAAAAGATTCCCTGGGATATAAAGTCCTAATGGAGCTACCACTACTGACCACAGCTGGCATATACATGCACAGGTACTATGACAGGCCATCCTTACCGAACCTTCAGGATCTGCCAAGGGATGATCAATCCCCTAGGATATAAAATCCTAACAGAGCTACTTGTTGTTTTTCAGGATACCATAGTATCATCAACATCACTCCCCCTTTCGAGTGAGGTCCTTTCGAACTATACCAAGCTTGTGTCAAAAGTATTCAAACTTTACACGAGATAGAGGAGTGATCAACACATCTGCAACCTGCTCATCTGTGCCAACATATTGGAGCTTTACAGCTCCCATCTACATCATATCATGAATGTAGTGATACCAGATTTCTATGTGCTTCAACTTATCATGGAACACTGGGTTCTCTGTCATCTTTATGCAACTCTGGTTATCACATAGAATCATGGTGGCTTCCATATCTAGATTGAATAGACATGTCAACAACTTCTAAAGCCATATGGTTTCACAACTGGTGGAACATGCTGCAATGTATTCCGCTTCTTCCGTGTTCAGAGAAATATTGGATTGCTTCCTTATTTGCCATGAAGTCATGGCTAACCCCATACTGAAACAACATCCTGAATTTCTCTTTCTACCAAAAAAACTTCTAGCCCAATGTGAATCAGTATAACCAACCAGTTTGAATTCATGATCTCCATTATAACAGAGACGAAAGTCCAATGTACCCTTAAGGTATCTCATCACATGTTTTGCAGCAACAAGGTGAACATGTCAGGGCTCTACCAGGTACTGACTCAAGGTGTTCACAGCAAAACATATATCTATCCTAGTATTCTTCATATACATCAATGATCCAATGATCTATCTGTTCAGAGTAACATCAATCAATTATGGCGAAGTATCAACCAGGAGCTTCAACTTTGTTTCCATGGGTGTGTTCGTGGATTTACATTCCAACATGTCAAATCTCTTCAGTGTTTCAACTGCATAATTCCCTTTGTTAAGGAAGATCTTCTTTAGGCTCTGCCGAAATTCAAGACCTAATAAATAATGCATCAGGCCTAGGTCTTTCATCTCAAAATCTACAGTGAGCTTCTTCTTACAATCTGTGATGAGATTTGCTTCACCTGTCAAGAATAATTCATCCATATATAACAACAATATAACCAGTACATCATACACAATCTTAAAGTAAAGATTGGGATCAAATTTACTCTTGGTAAGCTCATCGGAAAACTATTAATCATGTCATACCAAGCTCTTGGATCTTGCTTCAACTTCTAGACATGAGTCTTCTTGTCCTGTACTTCGAAACCAAATTTTCGCATCTCATTGTACCAACCTAGTACACTTGCTCAGCTTCAATTTAATATGCACAATTATGTGTTATATCTATGTGCTTTTCTGCAAAGCATTATCTGTCTTATTGTCTGAGAGTATGTCCTCTACTCTCTATGCAATTATTCCTCTAGGGCTGGGACTCTACACCTGCATCTTCTCTCAAGCTGAGAATCACTGTAGTTGATGAAATCTGAGAGTAACTCCTCTATTTTATCACGAAAACAACTTCATATAAATCTGAGAGTGGCTCAATAACTGATACTAAAAGTATCTCTTCTTCTTTCATGGAGGTAACTCTATTTTCTATTGTAGTCATGTCGCCATGGCCTGACTAATGTATTGCACCAACTGGCACTCAATCTCAAATATAGGGATTGCTCCCCCTGCATCTCATAGTGTATTTGAATCATGGTTGTTCTAGTTGTCTTCATGAATGCTGGAACTATTTCTTCGATTATTGGAGTAAGTGTCTCATCATAGTCTTCTCTCTCTTGTTGGGAGAATCCTATGGACACAAATCAGGCTTTGTACATATTTATACTTTTATCTACAATGTGCTTGATCTGTTAGATCAATTTTGGAAATCACCACTAACTTCCTCTCTTGTCTTAGGGGAAAATCCATATCCCAATCCTTGGCTTCCTTCTCTGTTACTGAAAGAAGGGAATCTTCCCAGGAGATTTCGTGTCTCCTTGAAGCTACGATATAGTCTTCTCAACTCATGGCATCTATCTCCCAATCCTAGAAGATGTTTCTTCATCTGATCCTTTCTGAGATCAGGCTTACTCTGAGTCTACAAAAACTTCATAGTCTCTGTAGGATATACTTGGTGTTGAATACCAAGTCTAAATATGAAAAGTTGAGTTATACTTCAAACGAATTTTGATTCCTTTCAAGGTGGCTTCATTATCCTTTGAACAAGTCTACTGTGAGTTCTTTTTCTAATGTTTGGTCATATTTGGAGCCTTTTTTTCCTTACACTCTATCTCCATATGAGATACTGTGTATCTCAAAAGTAGTTTCTTTTTCATCTTCTGAATGTATACGATCATGTATACGACTTGAATAGTCTGCTCCATGTCTCATCTAGTATGTTGCCTCTTGAAATTGTTACTATAGCTTCCTTAAGGTTATCACCTGTGAACTGAAATAAGATCCACAAGGGAGAAACAAAAGACAAGAGTATTACTCTTTATAATAATAAAAGAACAATGAGAACAATCATCACAATATATCCTTTAGAGCTATTACTTGTGACCTGCCTGAAACAAGGGTCAAGAGTAAGAAATACAATACGAAATGAGAGCAACACTCTTCTAGTATTGTAAACAATTATTCCTCCATGGTAATCTGGAACCAAAACAATAATTTTCTCCTAGAGGAGATGTTATTTGTAACTGGTAAGTGATTTCAATATGTATCCATCTTAATAATGCTCACATGCTACCTTGACATGTGTAAGTTTGAATCATATCAACTTAATCAATCAAACCTGGAACTTAGAGTCTTGTCCTCAAGAATGAGTGTTGTTGTTTTTTCTTCACTCAATATGAAAAGTGCTTTATTCACCCTGTCCTTTGTACTAAGGAAATATGCTATCTTAATAGAAATCTTAGTTAGAGAATAAACTCTAATACGATTCCAATACCTTGACTTTAATTTTGATCAAGGGGATGGTCATAACTTCAACATTCAACCTAGATGTTCATAAAATAATTTCATAACAAATAGATTCATATCAAAATGATCAAACATGGGGTACATTATTCCTCTGAATGGGTTGGATCTAAGATCCTTTTGGATCTACGATTGTCAACAGATCATTTCTCCTGCAAGTACCCTTTTAGAATAATAATACATTTTAACCATATGTAAGTACATACCTCTAACAATATCTTGTTAGGGTAAGGTGTACTAGGACAATATAACAACAATCCCAACACTTCACAAAAAATTTCACTACAATTAGTATTGCAACAGGCATGAAGGAACTAGCACTGCAACTGCAACTGATGATGCAACTGTAACTATAACTGGTACTGCAACTGCAACTAGTACTGCAACTGCAATTGCAACATAGGGTTTTATGAGGAAACCTTAATTTTTCAACTTTTAAATTTTAGAATTTCGATCCAGGGACTAGATGTGCTAGGATGAGGTGAGTAGGTTGGTGCTGACTGTTTTCATAAAATCCAAATTTTTCCCCTTGAAATTGGACTAGCACAAATCTGGATTGGTACTGGTTTTGGTTTCCTGGTTTTTTAGTACCAGTCAAAATTAGGGTTTGAATTTCTGGAGGCTTTGGCCACTGAAAAGGTGTTCTCAAGTTGCCAATGAGTTCGCTAGGCTAGTGTGCACTTCTCTAGATGATTTTTAGGCTGAAATTGTCTTCCAATAAAAATCCCTAAATTTCTTGTACGACAACAATGTCGTTTTTGGTTACCTAGTGAAAGGTTCTCTACTTAGTTTATCTTTGATACCATGTTAAATTTAGAGCAGCTATTAATTTATTTTCAATTTACTAAACAATAATAGAATAAGTAGGATCACTGATAGAAACACAATCACAAGGTACACAACATTTTATCCTGGGAAACCCTCATGGGGGAGAAAACCCAACAAAAACTTCCTTAATATAGATTGCCAATACAATGCCAAGATAAAAGACAAGACCACCAAGAATAACCAAGACTGAGTGTGTGCCTCTCTCTCCTTTTTTTGGCAACTGCAACTATCTCCAAAACTTTTGCACTAGATGAGTGTCTGAGTGAGTGAGTAAGTGAGGTGCCATCCTCACTTATTTATACTAGTTGGGAGGCGCTAGGGTTGTGTCTCTTCACCAAGATGGGTTGACTTCTTCAACTAGTGTTTAAAACCACTTTAATTAGCCCTAGGGGATGACTTCTCAATTAGCACCATATAAACATGGTTTGATCAATCCACAATAGGGGATTTGGTCATACATAAGTTCTGACATGATCAATCCACAAAAAGGGATTGCTCTATATAATAATAACTCAATTATAATTAGAATATTCTTCGCAGTTACAATATTTCAAGAGAGGCTAGAATAGTCATTTGGGTCAATAGACTCATTTCCAGAGGAGAAAGACTAGTGTTAATTAAAGCAGACTTATAAGGAATTCATGTGTACTGGAATTCCATAGCTGCAATACCTAAAGGAGCCTTAGATAAAATCTGTCGAATAAGATTTCACTTTTTATGGGTGGGACAAAACTCTCCTGGGGGTACTCATCTAGCCAATTGGAATTCAATCACTGCCCCAAAAAAGATGGGCGGATGGGGTTTAAAGAACACTCGTCTTTTTGTTGAAGCCCTAGCGGGAAGGAATATTTTGAGACTAACCCTTGGGAACTCTCTTTGGGTAAGAGTTATGAATTCTAAATATTTTCCCAACCTATCTATTTCTGAATAGTTTCGAGAGCCTACGAAATATTCCAAAGGCTCAATTGTGTGGAAATCTCTTTTGGAATCCTTCCCCTTAGTTGGAAATTGAGATATATGGCATATCAGAAACAGAGCAAAGGTAAGATTGGGAGAAGACTCATGGTTGGGAACGAGAAATAATTATAGGCGTTCTCCTCCCCTCCTGCGCTTTCTCAAGGATAAAAACCTCATGTTCTTGGGCGATGTAAAGACTGGTTTTCCCCATATTTGAGAGCGTCTGGGATGGAAGAACGTAGAATCTCTTGATATTCCCGAAGCTATGCGAGACGAGTGGAATTCCTACATCTCCCTTTTATGCAAATATTTTATCTCCCTGGACAGAGATTTTGAGGACACTCTCTGTTGGTCAAAAAATCCACAGAATGGGTTCTATTCGGTCAAATTGGGTTACAAATCATGGTTAGAAGATAATATTGTGACCCATCTAAAATGGTGGTGGAATCCCCTTTGGAAACTCAAATCTCCTCCTAGATGTAAAATAACCCTATGGCTTTCAATGAACAACAAATTGATGACCTGGGATAATTTCCTTAGAAGAGGATGGTGTGGACCCAACAAATGTCCACTTTGTAAAGAAAATAAAGAAACTATTATTCATATCTTTGTCTCATGTCCCTATGCAAGAAAGGTAGTGCAGTTAATAAAAGGACAACTAAAATCCAAGACCAATTGGAACCAGGGCTCCGTCGAAGACTTCTTCATATCCTAGATCCAAGACAGATCAATATCCTTGTACGCAGGCCTCCCTGGTATCATGATTTAGAACATGTGGTGGGCCTGAAACATATATGTTTTTAAAGATAAGTATGTTCCTCTAGAGGTCTCTGCGGAAATATCGCTTAGTCAGGCAAAAGAGTTCAAGGAAGAACTAAGGGAAAGTAAGTCTTGGGATGTAATCACTCCTCCCATTGATTACACCATCCCTTGGGGATACTTCAACGAGGCCAATCAAGGACACCCTCCTTCATGCAGAATGGGGGTGGTTCTTTTTATCTGTCACAACCACTTTATCCACATTAGATATGTGTCAAGGGGTGGAACAAATGATAGAGTAGAACTTATATCCCTATGGACCCTCCTGGAAACTGAAAAGGAAAAAAAAAAATCAAAACTTCAAGTATTTGGTGCCTCCAAATTGATGATCGACTGGGCGAGGGGTAAAAGTAATATTCAAAATCCCATTTTGGCCTCCTTGCTAAGAGACATCAAGCGTGTTAAGGTTTAATCTATTATTAGAGTTCTTTGCATTTCACTAGATAACAATAGCATAAGATAGGATGACTGAGAAATACACAATAACAAGAGACACATCATTTATCCTAGGAAACCCTCATGGGGGAGAAAACCCAGCAAAACTTCCTTATTATAGATAGCCAATACAATGCCAAGAGATAACTCAAACAAATACAGAAAGTCCTCTCCCAAGAATGAGCCTCTCTCTCTTCTCCAACTACAGCTCTGAAACTTGCTTCACAATGAACAAGTGAGTGTGTATCTAAATGAGGCGCTAGCCTCCTTATTTATACAACTCTGTCACGTGTGGAGGTGTCTTTTCACTGGCAGGGCGGACTTCTCAATCTGGGTGGTTATAACCACCTTTAATATATTCTGGGGTCGATTTCTTATTCTACCTATTACAATTATGTTTTGACCAATCTGCAAAAGGGGATTTGATATTTTACAATAGCCGACATGATCAATCCGCAATAGGGGATTGATCTAATGAATAATATAACAATACTAATTAGAATACACTTTGTAGTTACATTATTTCAACACTCCCCCTTAACAAGAAGGGTATTCTATAATAGCATCAGGCGAGAGAGAGGACAACATCAGGTGGGTGACAGGAAATCATCATCAATATCATCTTGGAACACTGACTGGCGTATCTATAAATCATCAAAAAAAAATTATCATCATCAACATAGCACAGAGGCTGGAGCATCATCAACACAGCGTGGAGCTGGAGTAGCATCATCATCCTCATCGGTATGAGGCTAAGGTAACATCATCATCATCTTCATCATTAAAGCTGAAATGATATCATCATCGTCATCTTCAGCAAGGACTCAGGAGTTGAAGTGGCATCATCATCATCATCTTCAGCAAGAGGCTAAAGTGGCATCATCATCTTCAGCAAGAGGCTGAAGTGGCATCATCATCATCAACTGCATCGACATGGATTAGTATAACACTAATACATCCTCATCATCAATAACAACACAAGGTTTATACAACATCAAAAGCGACAATATCACAACACAAAGCCTGGAAACACATCATCACAGCATGAGGCTGGAAACACAGCACGAGGCTGGAAACACATCACAACAATTAAGCTGGCACATCATCACAAAAATTAAGCTGGCACATCATCACAACAATTAAGCTGGCACACCACACAACAATTAAGTTGGAAAACACCACGCAACAATTAAGTTGGAAAACACCAAATGACAATTAAGCTGGAAACACCACAGCAATTAAGCTGGAATCACAACACAACAATTAAGCTGGAAACAAAATACTAGATTGGCTCTACGTCATAGCCATTAAACTGGAAGCACGGTGCTAGGCTAGATTTACATCACAACAATTAAGTTGGAAGCATGGTATTAGACTGGCTTTACGTCACAGCAATTAAGCTGGAAGCATAGTACTCGGATTTCTTTTCGTCATAGCAATTAAGCTGGAAGCACAGTACTAGACTAGCTTTACGTCACAGCAATTAAGCTGGAATCACAGTACTCATCTTTCTTTTCGTCACAACAATTAAGCTGGAAGCATGGTACTAGACTAGCTTTACGTCACAACAATTAAGCTGGAAGCATAGTACTAGGCATATCTCAACACAACATTTAAGCTGGAGTCACAGTACTAGACTGGCTTTACATCACAAAAATTAAGTTGGAAGCACAGTACTAGATATATCTCAACACAACACTGCTCCCCCTTTCGAGGGAGGTCCTTTCGGACTATACCAATCTTATCTCGAAAGTTCTCAAACTTTACACGACATAGAGGCCTAGTCAACACATCGACAACATGTTCATCCGTGCTAACATATTGGAGCTTTATGGCTCCTCTTTGCACCATGTCACAGACGCAATGATATCGGATCTCTATGTGCTTCGACTTGTCATGAAATACAAGATTCTCTATCATCTTTATGCAGCTCTGGTTGTCACATAGGATCATGGTTTCTTCCATCTCTAGGTCAAATAGAATAGTTAACAATTTTCAAAGCCATATAGCTTCGCAGCTGGAAGAACATGCAACAATGTATTATACTTTCGTTGTACTAAAAGAAATGTTGGATTGCTTCCTACTCTACCATGAGATCATGGCTGATCCCAAACTAAAACAACATCCTGAAGTTCTCTTTCTGTCAGAGACACTTCCAGCCCAATCTGAATCAATGTACCCACTCAGTGTGAAATCATGATCTCCATCATAGATGAGACCACAATCTAATGTAACCTTAAGGTACCTCATCACAACTTTTGCAGCAACTAGGTGAACATGTCTGGGTTCTACCAGAAACTGACTCACAGTGTTCATGGCAAAACAGATATCTAGTCTGGTGTTCGTCAGGTACATCAGTGATCCAATGATCTATCTATACAGTGTGGCATCAATGAATTTTGATGACGTGTCAACCAGTAGCTTCAACTTCGTTTCCATGGGTGTATTCATGGACTTGCACTCCAACATGTTGAATCTCTTCAGAATTTCAACTACATACTTCCCTTGGTTAAGGAAGATCTTCTATGGACTCTGCCATACCTCAAGACTTGAGGAATAATCCATTCGGCCAAGGTATTTCATCTCAAATTCTGAAGCGAGCTTCTTCTTACATTCGGTGATGACTTTTCTTCTCCAGTTAAGAATAAGGCATCCACATACAACAACAATATCACTGGCTCGTTGTTCATAACCTTGAAGTAGAGGTTAGAATCTTCTTTACTCTTGGTAAAGCCCAAGCTCGTCAAAAAACTATATATCCTGCCATACCAAGCTCTAGGAGCTTGCTTCAATCCGTACAGAGCCTTCTTCAACTTGAAGACATGAGTCTTCATGTCTTCAACTTCAAATCCTTGAGGTTGATCTATATACACTTCTTCTTCGATGACACCATTTAGGAAAGATGTCTTTACATCCATCTGGTGTAACTTCCACTTCATCTTAGCTGCAAGGGCTATGATGGTTCTGATCGAAGTGTATGTGGCTACAGGAGAAAATGTCTCTTCATAGTCAATGCCTTCATTTTGAGAAAATCCACGAGCGACAAATCTTGCTTTATACTTCTCAATACTTCCATCAACAACATGTTTTATTTTGAAGAGCCATTTGGAAGATACCACATCCTTGCTCTTCGGTCTGGAAACTATTTCCCATACATCGTTCTTTATTATGGATTGGTATTCTTCTGTCGTGGCATCTGCCCATTCTTTCTTCTAAATGGCTTCTTCAAAGTAGGTAGGCTCCTTTTCTAGGAGATCACACATCAAAGCCATATAGTTGGATAATGGCTTAGGTCTCTTCACATGTCTCGTGGTTCCTTCGGGAACACCATACTTCTCTCCATCTTGAATAAGCTCCCCAGCCTAAGCAAGTTTTCTCTTATGGGAGATCGTCATCTGAGGAGGTTCTTGAAATTCTTATATGTCATGATCTTCTATAATTTCCTCATTAGGGGAAGTTATGACTTCCCTTATTAGTTCTGCAACTCTGGGAACCTCCCTCACTGATTCTGTAGTTCTGAGAGATACAAGTTGCTCTTCATATACTTATTCAAGTTGACATCTTCTTGATTTCTTGAGCACTACATCCTCATCAAAGGTCACATCCCTACTGATATCTTACAGGATATACTTGGTTTTGCATACCAAGTCTAAATATGAAAGATTGAGTCGAGCTTCAAATGAGGTCTGCTTCTCGTTCTAATGTCGATCATCTTTGGAGCCTTCTGCTCCTTTCAATCAATCTTCATATGATATACTCTGAATCTCAAGAGATAGCTTCTTCTCCATCTTCTTTGGTGCATGAGTGTATATGGTCATGTACATAGTCTGCTTCATGTCTCATATAATAAGTTTCCTTCTGCAACCTTCACTATAGCTTTCTCAGGGTTATCACCTGTGACCTGAAACAAGGTCAAAAAAACAACAAGCTAGAATAATATCTTTTTGATAATAATAGATAAGGCAATAGCACAAATAATCATCACATTAGCTCCTTTAGAGCTATCATTCGTGGCTTGTCTGAAGCAACAATCAAAAGTAAGAGATACACTACGAAATGAGGTCAACACTCTTATAGTGTTGTGATCGAACATTCCTCCATGGCAACCTGGAACTAACACATGAGGTTTCTCCTAGAGGAGGTGTTAGTTGTATCATGAAAATGATTGCATTAAGTATTTACCTCTATATGCTCACATGCTACCAAGTATAATACTTTACAAAGACTGTTATCTTAACTATAGTGGTTACTTGTAAAGGGGTAGTCATTAATTTGTCATGTGTACCTTTGAATCTTATCAACTTGATCAATCAAGAATGAGTGTGCTTTCTTTTCTTCCAAGTCT
>WSFP011401727.1:0-26332 GCA_009831015.1 Picea engelmannii
GATGAGCAAAATATAGGTTGTAGTGGCACTCTCAACTACAAAAGTTGAATACATGGTAGCCACTCATGCAAGCAAGGAAGTAGTATGGTTACAAAGATTGTGTTCAGGTATTGGGTTGGTACAACAAGCAGTGAGATTAGATTGTGATAGTCAAAGTGCAATCTTCCTGGCATAGAACCTAGCTTATCATTCAAAGACAAATCATATTGATGTTCAATATCACTTTGTGAGAGACGTGGTTGAGGAAAACAAGGTGTTGCTAGAAAAGGTTGACACTTTGAAGAATGTTACACATTCATTGACAAAGCCTATGAGAATAGAAAATTTCTCCTAGTGTAGAGTAAAAATGGGCATTGTTGACAATATAATCCTCTGGACCCCTGGATGCAAAGAAAACAATAAGTGGGAGAATGTTGGGTATTTGTTATATTCTGTGCATGTGTGTGTATGGGCGCGTCGGATATGACAACTATGTATGACAATCCCTCTGAAGCCAGGTAGGTATGTGCTTTCCTATGGGGGTCCCAAGGGGGGCAGGTATGCCCCCCCCTGGTCACGCGTATAGTTCGACAACCATTGCCTCGAAAAAATTTTTGGGGGCTTTTTTTTCGATTTTTAGCGGATTTTGCTATTTTTAGTGGTTTTGTAAATTAATCCCAGATTAAGGGATTAGGTTTTTGGTATCTACAGAATACCTAAAAAAATTGTATATATATTGTATGGTGAATGGTGAAATTTGATATAATGAATATAAGAAAGGTTTTCCCGGTTGAGGGTTTCCAGTATAAATCTATGTGCACTATGTGAATCAACCATTGATTAATTTTTGTTTTGCTTAAGAATCTATATGCATTTCTTTACTTTGTAGTTTTAAAACTTACAGGGATGAGGCATTTTTTATTTTGTAGATTAAAATTTCCTTCCTCTTTAGTTACTTCCTCTGATCGTCTATCAACTTCCTTAAGGCTCAGAGTCTCCGCTCTCTTTCTCCTATTGTTCTTGCTTCATCGACCAATTCTTGAGCAACCTGTTCATCGTTGAGATTGCAAATTGTGAATTTTATATCATCAGGGTAATCTTTGTTTTTTCGAAGGAACTCATATTCCCTGTGGGGCTCTTGGCATGGGAGACACCAATCTTCTAAATCAACTATCCGAATAGGTTTCAAAGTGTGTGGGGCCTTTTCCTCTTGTTGATTTCTTGGTTTCCAACTGGTGGCACCTCTCTCCTGTCTGGTAAACTAAGGCCTGGGAGAACATTGATTTCTTTCCACTGTAGTCATACGGTTCATAAGTTGATCTCTCACCTGATCAAACTGAGTATTCATCTAGTCTATCTTCTGTGTCAGGAGAGAAATTGGATCAAAATCACTATTGTTGGAAACCTTAGTCATTGATTATGTATTGTTGCATGGATACTGAAAAGGTTCCAGTTTTTAATCGAGGATATTCTCTTCAATGTCGATACTAAAATCTTTAGCTTATGAAAATGATGTGGGATTTTTATCTTTAAGAATGTATCATAACTTCCCTTCAAAGCCATTCATGTAAAGGAGACAAACAAATGATGTTGTAGTATGGTAGTCTATTGGAATTTGATTGTACAACCTATCAAATATTGAAATGAATTCCCTTCTTGTTTCATTCTCCTTTTTCTTTATTTGATTGAACTAAGTTGAAAGTGTCCCACCATCTACTTTTCTTAACCATCTTCTTTTAAATAAGGAGGAAAAGGCATCATAGGTTGTGATATGATTATCAAGAAGTCCCTTGAAGCAATCAAGAGCCTCCTCAGTCAATGATGAGGAAAATAGTCTCATGACCACATATTCATGATCAATATTGCCTTGTCCATGTCTCGGCCCATGACATAAATGTGGTCTTTGTCAGTTATCACATTTTTTCTTGGGAACTTTGGAAACCACTTTTTGACATCTCTCGACATCTTGTTAGGGTAACCTTGGATGTTGGCCATATTGAGGGGTTTGTAGAGATCTATTTCCCAAGGTCGAGCCATTGGAGAAAGGGGAAGGGATTTATGGAAAAGGTTTTTAGCAAAAAAAAACTTGAGAGGAGGCCTTCTTTGGTAAAACTTAGAAGGCTTGAATCTCCTAGTGGGAAAAGGCTTGGGGAAAGAAGGATTTTCGGAAGGTGGAGTCGACAAATGTGATTCAATATGAGCTCATCAAGGAGGGTGGAAAGGAAACATCCCTTGGGTGGAGTCTCTAGGTAAGCTAAGGGAAAGGCTTTGGGATAGCTTACTAAAGTTTCGTTAGGACACCAAGAGGATTCAAAATCCTCCTCAGCAACAATGCAAAAATGTTATAGAACAAGTTGTAGGTTGGGAAAAAATTGACCCAACCAAGGAAAAATTTCTACAAATTTTGGAATCCTACACCCAATGTCACCTCGATGTAGGTCCCGTACTTCAAGGGTGGCTAGGTCACTCTAGGGAATCGATCTTGGTGACCCTAGGGGGATTGAGATGGATATAGAGATATATGGAAGTGAATCCCCTATAGCTTGAGTCTAAATGGAATGAAGCATAGGGAGATATGTTCTGTCAGTCAAGTAAAGGATACCCCACAAGTATGGTTCTTTTTTGGATGAATGTACCAGCCCAAGACACAAGGAAACACACCTTGCAACAATATATGTTAGTTGGATCAGCAAGTTAAGATTTATGTCCCTAATTTGCAGAAATATATGATAGTATATATCAGAAAGAAAAATATACTATAATATTCTCTATATGTTCTCAATATCAACTAGAAAATGCAAGAGAAAGACTAGCAATTGACTAGCTAAACTCAAGATGAAGAACAAAAACTCTTAGCATGAAGATAAGGTTGTTTTAAAAAAAATTCTGCAGAAAATTATATCAGCACTATGGATGTAACATTAAATGTATTACAGAAATAAAATCATCCTCTAGAATCCCCTCAAACGTTTCCAAAAAGTGCACTAGGACAAGGAGAGTAAATGTGCAAACTTTGAGCAAGAACCAATGGTTGATAAGAGAGTTATTAAAGCAAGTGTGTTAGGGTTTCTCTAGCTCTAATGGCTGAAGATGAAAATTTATAACAGAAGAAATAAGTATCCCTTATATGAGGATGCCCTAGTGGCTTTGAGGTATCCAAGGCAAAAGGAATACAATTCACTTTGCAAGAAGTAAAAATGACCGAAATTCATGTTTCCCAATGCAATAATTTATTTCTCCAATGAAAACAATTAATGACTAGTGACTTTACTATTGGGTTAATGGAGTCATAAGGAGCTTATAGAAGCTACCTCCTTAGGGGTGTAAACCCTTTTACTTCCCAAGTAAAGTTTCTCTAATATAGGGTTTAAGCTAAGAGGGTGTATTCCCTTATGTTACACATTATTTTGGTCACTCTGGTGATGTCTCTACAAGTGATGTATTCAGGCTCCCACAAGGACTTTTTGCCTGAGAAAAGTGATTGTTGTCTTCTTCCAAAAAGCATATTTTTAAGATGAGTTTGCAGGCTGCCTATGTTATAGGGTGAGAAAATCCTTCATTCTCATAGGAAACCCACACTTAGGGTGTGAACTGTTCATAGCTTGCTCTATAGGTAGGGTGTGAACTTGTTTCAAAGCTTGGAAAAGAGAAGAGGTCATGAAGGTTCTAGAAGGGAATCTTCTAGAAAATGAGTTGCCATTCGTATGGTTGGAATCTTACTGACTTCTCATATTTAGTGGGATCATCCTCATCCATCTAACCATCTCTCCTTCTCCAATATATTGAAAGGTTTATCATGGAAAAGGTTAAGCAAGATTGAATGAAGAATTGGTGAAAGAATTGTGTGAAGAAATTTGCTTGGATAGAATCTTGAAGACTCTATTTGGTCTATCAAGTTGTATTGGATCTTCTTCATGAAAATGTAGAGAAAGTGTGTGTGTTGGGACCAAGGGTCACTGAAAGTAAGCTTGTGACATCAAGGTGATCCGGTTGTATCTTCTACTTTCATTTAATATAATACAGTGGCATGTTCCTTTCCCATAAAATCACTCTTATTTTATTTCATAACTCCTTGATCATATGCATAGGTTGACATTGAATGTACTTTGCTATCTTCACTTTGGTTGGTTTGTGTTGTCTTGGACCTGATTCAACAAGAGCACCAGAGTGAAGCAGGGACAAAAGATACCTAAGGAAGTGATATAAAGGTATGTCACTCATTCCTTCTTAGTAGTATATTCAATGACCACAACTTAGGGAAAGAGTCATGTCTTGTCTTGTTTTGTTCTAGATCCAGGTGGATCTAGGGAGATATGTTAGTGTCTGCACCTACCGATTTATCCGATAACACCTTATACTTCTCTTAGTAAACCCTTAATCAATGAGATGAAGAAATAAATTGGTGAAGACTATGGTGGGGGTGTATGCCCTTATACTTCCCACCTAACTCCTAGCATAACAATACTTGTCTTGAATAAAATTATAGCAAGAGAGTAAAAAAAATATGAATATCAAGAGAGATGCTAAGATAATCCACCACAAGAGATAGAAAATAACCTTCCAAGTCTAGCGCATCACTTCTTCCATTAACCATTCAAAACCATAGCCATACACAAGTGCATAAGAGATAAAAGAGCGAAGGAGGATGAAACTTTTAGACCGAAACATCTCACAAGAGGACAGTTATGATTCAAAATTAGCCAACATGGCTTGTCCACAAAATAAGGAATAAAACACAATATTAAGGGTCAACAAACCTAAAATTTCCCCCTTAACACAATAATATTAAACAATTCACCTAAAATTTCATCTTTTACACAAATTAAACCCTAATCTAGGATGATGTGAGCCCTTTAGGGGACGTTTTTCCACTTTGAGGAGGTCATTAGTGTTGGAGAAGCATGGAAGGGCCTTCCAAGGCCATGTGTAAAGAATCTAAGTGATCTTATCATGGTGAAAACCCTCTTCTCCTCAAAATTTCCAGGAGCAAATGAGTGGCACCTCACCACCAAGCCCTAGCCCTCAATATCATGTTGTCATGCTCAAAACTAGGATGTTTTTCCCCTCCTGCGAAAATTGTTCGGAAAGAAATGGGTGGGATAAGTCATCCAAGTAATAATAAAGGATGTACAACTCAACTCTCTCTCATCTATCATGCAGACCCTTGGCATCCAATCTATGGGCTTGTATCCCCATGGAAGCCTAAGCTAGGATTGTTCTCCCAAAACTGTCCACCAGCTAGGTCCTTCAAATACAAATGAACATGCCCTCCAAGGATCTCAAGTCATAACATCATGATAAGTAGATCCAACCAATAAATAAGCCATCTAAGCATGTGCATAAATTATTACTATATCAAACAATTACCAACTCAAAGAAACTATGCGACTCATCAAGGTTAAGTATGGGAGGGATGGTGAGGTGTCCTATTGGGTAGATATTACCCTAGGTCAAGTAGAGCCTCCAAGAGGTCCCTCTCTAATCCATGTAAATTGTATGAGGTGGATGGGGTCAAGACTCAATGGGCATAGGGCTCATGACATACTAGGGGTCATAGTGTCTCATTCATGGGTGCCTTTGTAGAGGGTGTGTGGTACCTTTGTCCACAATGCACTTTTTCCAAACCCATGATTTTCCTTTTATACTTATTTCTTTATATTTTCTTTAGCACGAGGAGAGGCTGAAGGTAACTTCCCTGGTGTGGTGACCAGATGGTAGAAATATCACCCACAAATGCCTAATGGAAATGAGAAGGATGGCTCATGATGAGAGCCCCTTTCTCTTAGCCATGCAACTAAGAGTCACTGCCCTGGTTTGGTGACCAAATAGTGACAATGTCATACCACTAGATATCCATGGACATGATAGGTTAGCTCGTGAAGATACCTCTTATCCTTCAATCTACATTTTAGGCATCTCTTTTTTATATTATGGGTCCCCTTTTATTCAAATACAAGCATTTTATTGCTTTCTTGGGTGATCCATGGGCGAAGCATCTTGAAGGTTCATATATGTCTTTTATATTTTACCCAACAACAACCCCTCTAGGCACTTAGCCCCTTCTTCCCATAGAATGAGGGAAAACCCCTTCTTGCGTCAATACACCCTAATATCCCAAGAGATAAGGAAACAAAGGGGACTAATGATGGAAAATGGTAAGTATGGTTGGGAATGGTACGATGGTTCATTAAGGGCTTCCCAGTAGAAAATCCATTCCCAAAGAAGACCACTCACTCAGGAACAGTTTCAACCACCAAGATGAAGCGGGGAAAAAGGCATAATGTCCAAGCACATATCATGAAATCTAGAGAAATCTAAGATACAACATAATCAAAGGGTTTAGGTATTATGTTGATTACTTTTCTTCTATTCTATATGAGTTCGTAATAAGTGACCCAGGGTTCATGTTTGTTTGGGTTTCCAACAAAGCCTCTAAAACTATCAGCCCTCCTGGTAAACCAGAAGGAAACACAACACACAGAATGCGCTGCACAGTCTCACCTGAGATATCTTTAATGGGTGGTTGTAAGACTTAGGTGTTTACATCCTAGGATTGAGTGTGAGAGATGGGAACTATAAATTGAACCATTACTATAACTAGTAAACACAATGTACTGTTATTAATGAATAAGCAGAAAATATAAAAACTCATTCATTAAGCATTGAAATAACAACTAAAGAAAATAAATATATGCATGCATTCATCACATAACACAGATGTTACCTTGGTTTACCCCCTCCTGGGCTACATCCACAAATATTTGGCTCTCATCTCTTTTATTATAATCGCTCTATTACTACGACATCGCACACTTACAATTCTTCCCAGTTGGGTAAGATATATATGAGGTGGACTAGATTGCACCAGGCTCCCTAGCCTGCAATCTGACGCTCAAGATCTACTCTCCTTTGTCCTCCCTATCTCAACATCTTATACAAAATAGATCATACAACAAAACATCACATAGTGGTTCACTACAACAGCTCTTTCTACAATAACAACTTATCTCTATCGTGTTTCGACTCTTACAAAACCAACTTGACCCCTCTTTGATACTTAAGTATAGATATATATATGTTTTTTGGATATTCAACCTCTACATTGCATTACCAAAATCCTAACCCTACCATCGTTAGGTATTCCCTACATGCATGCGTGTTGTGCTTCCTTCCAGCTGTCGCTTTCCTTGTGCACTCTTTCCTTCCTCAAAATCATTTTTCTTTCTACTTTGGTCTACTTCAAATAGGCCCCCAACACTGACATGTGGATCGTCCCGAGCCACCTAACCTTTGTGTTCTTCCTCAATCTTCTTGGTGATCGCCTGGAACTTTTCCTTGAGCTTTGCTTCCTCTGTATGCGCATGCCCAGTCTTCTCCTTGAGTGTGTCCACTATCTAGACTTCAACTTCGTCATTGACCAATTATGCGCATTATGCTTGACTCTGTGCTATCTGTTCCTTGGCTTCCTCTTCTTGTACCAAGACTTTTTCTACCCGCTCTTGCAGTGGTTCCATTTGATCATGTAGCTCTTATTTCTATGTTTGCGTAGTGGTGAGTTCTGCCTGTAGTTTCTTCATGCCCTGTGCCCCTTTGACGCACTCTGTGATAACCATTTTCTTCTACCTCTACTCGACGTCTTGGATCACTGCATTGATCCTTTCTTCTTCCTTTTCCCACCTTCGGACCTGTTGATCCTCCTCTAACTTTTTCCAAAGTTGTGTTGCTTGATCAAACAAGTTGGGTACTGTGTTGACCTGTTGTTCTATCTCCTATAGATGCACTATTTCTTCCTACTTCCTTTTCTCCTTCACTACTGGTGGAGTAGTGGGTGTTAGTTGTGCTCAAATATTCTTGATCTCCTTCTAGTATTTATCAATTTCCTGTGCATTCTGATCAATTTGTTCTACTGCTATGATTTTCTCCCACTGTGCAGCCTTTGGAGTCTTCTCGTAAGTTCCTGCCACTTTCTACTCCAATCCTTTCCTATGCTCCTTTTCCTCTTGGGTATAGAACTTAGCCTACTCATAGATTATTTTTAGTTCATCCCACTTCTTTGTTTCCTGCTACAATTCGACTAAGTTTTTGCGTGTGCGAGACTGTACCTCATAGTTTACGCTAACCTACAACTTGTGTAGTGCCCTAGATGGAATTCGTTTCAACACTAGTTGGATTTGAGCTAAGTATTTTTGGGGTGTCTTCCCCATGATATCGTCCATGCACATCATACTAGGTGTGATTTGGAATGTTGTGTTCGGTTGTAGTATTGTATGGACTAGATCTCGCTCTCCTTCTTCCAATCTTTCCCCTGTCTGCGGTGTTGATGGCCATGTTCCCATCCTGCTACCTATTTTTTGTACTTCCTAAATTCGTTTGAGGAACTATCACATGTATGCTATCTCCTCTTGAATCATGTCCCTATGGTGTGCAACACTGTCAAAATCCTTAGCTAGAAAATCCTGGACCATGCGAGCTATCATTTCTCCATCATTTTTTGTGATCATATATTCTGGTGGTGTTCTTTGGGCCTTTGTTTTCTTGTGTGCTCCTCCTATATGTATAGCTAGCCTCTTATTCCAACCTAGTTCCTGTGGATTGGGACTTGGGGTGGCCCCCTACATTGCCTTGACCTGTTTCTGTTGTTCTTTGGCTGGCTGATATTCTCCTTTTTCCCCTTCTCAATCCCCATCTTCGTTGTGCCTTCATTTGTCTGTGTTTTTTTTGTCTGGTCCATCCTTCGTTTCTTGGGCACTTGGATTTCTTGGAGCTGTGTTTCTCCCTGCCCTGCCTCTTCTTATGTTGTTCTTTCCGGCAAGTTCTAGGTGAGTACTGTAATCTTCCACTCATCGTCCCATTCGTTGATGACCATGTTGATGTCACCCTCTATGATACAATAGATAATTTGTAGCCACTGTTTATCGAGATCCTTTTCCGCCTGTATCCACATTGTGTGGAGTGTGGCCTTGAAGTTGGTGATGTCTTGATACCGCGCGATAGCCTGTGGTGCGATCCTCTACATGTTGGAGATGGCTTCCTGTAGGTCTCGTAGGTATCCTTCAAATATGGACCAGCTCATGCTTTTTTTCTTATCATTCAACGTGGATTTCAACAATAGATATCTCTCTCCCTGGTTTGGTTTGGGTCTAGTACAAAAATTTAAATACCTTGGTTTTCTCCATCCCATAAAGGCTATTAACATGATTAGCCATGAATAATGAAACTTTGTTCCTAGATCCTACACATCCTTGCAGTCATCCAAGAATAAGTTCAAGAGATAAGGTGCACAACTCACTGTGGTGCCTTAGGTGCATTGAGTTGCAATTGCGACAACCCCATCTAGAACTTCCTCTTCGTGGCATTTTATCAACAACTTACAGGCTAAAAATTTTGCGCCCATTTTTGTGGAGACATCATTGATCCTCTTGAGAATAATTCCTCGTGTCCCCCTATCGGTGCCATACTTCTTCTTCATTTCTTCTGCTAGGGATTTATCCTTGGTTTTTTTTTTCCATAAACCGTGTTGGATCCATGCCTAGGGATGAAAATCCTGTTATGCTTGCAATAATATCTACATCTATCGAGATGATATTGTCCAACCAGATGTCTCCACCATGTGTGACTGCTAACAGTTTTTTGACGCACGCACCTGCGTACTGACCTCTGTCAAAATGTGGTAGATCCAACAGACCTAAGATTACTGTTTTCTCCAACCCTGTTTCCCAATGGAATGGCTGATCCATTGGTTTCTCAACTGAATTTACACCCACCATCTCCATGTACACTCTCTTTTCAAATTCCAGAAACTTGTCCGTGTCTTCTACATCGTGGTCCAAGTATTTTAGCTTGTCAATATGACCCAACAAGTCTAATTCCACTCATATCCCATCTGGTATATGCAGTAGAATGATTTTTGCGATAGGGTGCTTGCGAGGTGACCTTGGTACCTGTTGCTTGTCTTTCTTTAGTGGTGGTTGGCTCGAAGTTCCAGTGGTTGTTGTTTGTTCTTCAAAATACCCTTCTGGCCAACCTATGACCTCCTCTACTATTCCTTCTAGTGGGTGATATGACATAGTGGTTTGCGACTCGTCTAGCTCAATTGTTGCTTCCTTATTTGTCGCCGTTCCATTGACTTTCAGAGTTGCTTTGGTGTTCTCTGGTTGCACCTCCTTCAGGGTTTCTACATCCTGGTTCTGCTACTTTTGTACCTTTGTCGGTCTATCTATGTATGTGCCCTTCGGTGTTGGCTATTGGGTTTCTGCCACTACAATTGTGGCGTTCACCGGTGCTATGTCTGGAGATGGGATTTCATCGAAAATGATGATCTATAGTGGTTGCTGTTCACTTTCTTCCAATTGTACCTGTGACCTAGTTTTAACTCTGGTTAGTCTAGCACTCTGGCTTGCTTCTGCTTTCTTTGGTGGTGCCATGGTGGTGAATTTCCAACAATTGTTGAGTTTGAATGGTACTTGTGACCTCTGTGAGCTCCACTCTATGCTCCTTAGCCTCTATTTCTCTTTGTCTATTCTCTTTTCGCAAATGGACTCTTTTTTCCCGCGTTCGTGTGTTGTATGGGTATCCCATGAAGCTTTTTGAGTACGCTTCCTTAATTTTGGGTTCAATTCACATCCGGTTCTTTTGTAATTTCCATTACTTTACCTTTCCATCTCTAGTTGGCATGATTAATGTGGCATCCCATCAGTCCTTTCCATCCTTTAATTCCTCCTGACTCCGTCTTTTCGTACTGCTTTTGTCGTCTTTCTGTTTCCTGCTTGTTTTCCTTTGTACGTGGTCTTTTTCCTTTTCCTCACCAAGTTTTTATTCCTAAGTGTGATTTCTCTTTTGATGCACTTTGCCTCTGTTGGTACTGTTTAACTATTTATTTATTTTTGACTACATGGTGGGTGGTCAACTATCCTTATACAACTTCAGTCAGCTCTCGTTGATCATCCTTCTAAGTTATGCACCTGATAAGTCTTTCAACTATACAAATCCTCCATCTGTAACAGATTTTACTTCGTATGGTCCTAACCAATGCATCATGAGCTTGTCTGGGTGCTGAAACAATTTGTTGCCATACATCAGTACTAAATCGCCTTCCTTGAAATTTTTCTTCTTGATGTGTCTATCATGCCAAGCTTTGTCGCTTGCTTTCTGAACTTGTTGGTGGAATCCTGCTAAGATTCGATCTTCCTCCATGTTCATTAGTTGGTTCAGTCTCTCCTGTACTGTGCCTCGCTTTGTCATGTGTATGATGGCTACTACACGCAAGCTTGGTACTAAGAATTCTAGTGGTACTACTGCTTCAAATGGCATAGTACCACTAGAAGCAGTATCATGTGTGTCCTAATCAAAGTTTTTCATGTGGTGCTACGTGCAATCTTGGTACTAAGAATTCTAGGATACTTTATGTAGTATCCTGTGTGTCTTAATGTCTCTCTTAGCTGACAAATTGTTTTTGGTGTTGGTAAGTTAACAATTATTATGATCTTTGCAAGATCTACAAGTAAACCTTGTTTTCATACTATATGGCCCAATAATATCCCAAACGGTGTTACAAATATGCATGTATTTATGTTCAGTGATATCTGGCACTGTCTACATATTTCTAGCATCGGTCGCAATACTTCTACATGTTCTTTCAACAAACCATAGACTGTCCATTCATCCAGGTATACTTCGAGAAAATGGTGGATGAATTCCTTGAACGCAACAATGACTACTCTGGAAAATATTTTTGGTGCACTCTTCAGTCCAAACAACATGACTGTGTACTGGTAGGATCCCCATTCTATTGTAAATGTTGTCTTGTATATAATGGTAGCCTAAGAATCCATCAGTAAATGAGTAAGCTTCATGTCCTCCTACGTTTTCAAACACTTCATCCATGAAAGGTGTAGGGAATGGGTCATGTAGGAATGCATCATTCAACTTCCTCAACTTGACTCATATCGTGATCCCTCCATTTTTCTTGTCCTGCACTACCATCAGGCTTATCCATTCTGATTCTTCGATCGGTTCTATGATTTTGGCTTCAAGCATCCTATCGATCTCAGCTTTGACTTTTTGCCTATATATCGGATTCAATCTATATGGTCGTTGTATGATCGATCTCACTTCAGGTCTGAGTGATATCTTCATTTCTCCTAGCTCTCCTATTATACCCTTCATCTCTGTAAATGTTGTGGGAAACAAGTCCCTATACTTGCATAATAACTCTGTTATTCTTTCTACCATTTGTTCATCCCATTAATCTCCAATGCTATCCATATTGGGATTCTCAGTTGTCTCAGTGTTGACTTTATTTACCTTGATCGATGAGGCAATAACTTATTATTCGATAGGTGGTCCTTCTAATTATGTTTCTCCTTCTGCTTCTTCAATCTGAATATCACGTGCATCGTCTTCATCTTGTGCTTCCTCTTGCACATGGTAACATGACAACAGTTCCTTAACTGTCCATTTGTTTCATTGTTGTTCTTCTGTGATAAGTTCTACTTCTACTTATTTGATGAATATCACTCCTCTTATGTTTTTAAGAGAGGAATCTATGTTGGGGTTCTCATGCTCGAATGAGAAACTGATTGTAAAATTATGTTGCAATGTCGTTCACGTCATAGTTCCTTTACATAATTCCTAGTATGTATACCAGTTCGTTGGTATGCCCTCCAGGGTGTGTATAAAATGATGAGGCCATTCCTCTGGGAGTGTCATTTTCCACAATGTTCTGCACTCCTCCAAGTGTTCCGCTAGTGCTCCTTTTCCATCATACTTCTACTACTTGTTGGCTTTTTTTTTCTGTGCCAAACCTTATGCACAGTAACCGCTTACATTGGAACCAATATATGATTGTCTCTTTGTGTGTGCACCACCATGTTGCAGGTGTGGCCTTGAGTGCTAGATCAAGTGATAATAGTCTCTGATTCTCTAAAACTTCATCTTCATATTGTTCCAAGAATGTTTCCAAATCATTTATTCCATAGAAACTGGCCAATTCCCTTATTTTTGTGCCTACCCATCTTACTGCATGGTCTATTCTTGTGCATATTCTCATGGACACTTCGTGTAGCCTTTGTTGCCAGTTGTATAAACCAGTGTATGAGTCTGTTGCATATGAAGTAATGCTCCGCCAATTGAGTATTCTATTTGCAGTTTGGTTTACGCAATCCACATCACACACAATTGTTCTATACAACTGGATGATTTCCTCTAAGTCCAAACAAGTAGGTTCTACAAACCTCTCCCCTTCCGATGGATCTAATGGTGCGATGACCCTGTATTCTCCTGACTCAAATGCCATATTTTTGGTCTTCAAGTTGATTATGGCCTGGTTTTCAAACACCCAGTCCAAACCAAGCAACGTTGGGTATGGTATTGTGCCATCCACTATTTCAATGAATTCAAGATCTTATTTAGTACGTACCCCATACAGATCTATCTTTACTCCTTTCAATCTACTAATTGGTAAGACTCTATATTGGTTTGCTAGTTTTAGTTGAACTGGTGAATATCCTAATGTGGGCTCTCCCATGCATTGCCATGTCTTCCTTGGTAATACATTGACCTCGGATCCCAAATCTAGTATGATGTCTCCCATGTTGAAGTCTCCAATGTTTTCATTCAATCTGAACTCCCTACGTGTTCTTCTCCTAGTATGCAGGTGATTGACTATTTTTTATTCTAGTTTTCTTTTTGTCTCCATACTACATTTTTGTAGTATGTTTTGCAATGTTTTCACAGATGATGGATCATTTAATAATTTTACACATGATTGAAAAAATCCTTTGAATGTACTTACTTTTCCCATGGAATATATTTCATTGTTATGATTGAATAACAGAGGAATTTCGTATTCTAGTGCTTCCTTTTTTTTGTGCAGATGAAGTCGTCGCAATGTCCTCCTTATGGAATTCTTGTCAGGCTTGCTTAAATATCTCCTTCTCCTTCTGTGCGTCAAACTGCTTGCTTGGTTTGGTGTTCTTTTTCACCCATTGATTTTGTGTTGGATCTTGTTGGACTACGCCGTTTCCTTTTTTATCTCCTCCGCGAGTAACTATATTGATATTATGTCTTTCATCCCTTGCTTCGGCTGAGATCCACTAAACATTCTGGTTGTTTTGGTTTCTTTTTTCCTAAATATTTACTAGTAGTGTCGGACATTCCTCTGTATCATGGTTCGATGTGCGACAATACATACAAGTTTCTGGTGGAAGCAAACATTCTCTTGCATAATGTCTTGGTTGTTGACAATTGTGACATATCACTGGTCCTCTGTCTCGTCCAAAACTCCTCTCGCTCATCCTCCACCTATGTAGCATGCTCCATCTCCTCTCAGTGAGTTATATTGAGGCACCTGATTATACTGTGCAGTATTGTACTAAGGCTTTGTCATTTTGTACTGTGGTTGTGCGTTATTATATGGTTGTTGTGGGGTATTATACCGCTGCTGCACAGTGTTGTATGGAGCTGGAACTTGACTAAAGTGTTGTGTGGCTTGCCTAGTCATCATTTAGGCCTGAACTCTATATGCATCTAATGTCCTTTCTTGTATCAACTCCATAGTTATACAATCTTTGTCATCGTGACCTACTGACTTGTAAAAGGTGCAATATGAACTCTTTGGGACTGTCTAGTATTTCTACATCATCGTGCAGTGATATGGGTCGTGACCCATTTTATTGCATACTTCACACCATTGTCCTCCTGTTGGTAATGGGTTTGGCATTCCTGCTTCCATATATTGTTCGAATTTTGGGCATTCGTTCTTGTGGTTTCCTTCCTTCCCACATCTAGTACATCAAATCCTCCTTTTTCCTTATTCTTATTCTAGTTGAGTTGGAATGTTAAGTTCTTCAAATACTCCTTTAGTTATTCAAAAGATGGATCTGTCTGTTGGTACTGATTTTCTTCTAGTTGTAGGGATGTCTGTAGAGCCTCTTCTTATGTATGAAACTTTTTTTGTCACAATGGGTATTTTAATTGTGGGAACAATGAATTAACAAACAAGTGTCGATGTTGCATATCGGTCATGAGGTATTTCAATTTCCCCTTCAGTCGCTTGAATCTCTAGTTGATTTCCCATATAGATTCTCCTTGTTTATGTTGGGTTTCTATCATCTCATTCATGCATTGATCCTCTAAGATCGGCTTCTGGAACTCATTTATCAGTAAATTCTTAATGTATGTCAGTGTCCCTATCGTCCCTGGTGCACTGTTTGCGTCGAGACTCATGTACCAGTCTAGTGAGATATATCTTAATGTAATAGCTAACTACACAAGTTTGGTATCTTCATCAGTGATCTACTTTTCTTCCCAGATCTTTTCAAAAATTAATAACTATTTCTTAGGGTCTTCTGCTGCTTCTCCTCAAAATTATGGTAACCTGATGGTGCGATTGTGTCCTGCCATTCTGAACGCTGAAATTATACCTCCGCGTGGTGTAGATACTTGAATAGTGCTTCCTGAACTGGCTCCTCCAGTTTTTTTGCCTTGTGTAGATGTACTACCTGCTATCAGACTTCTTCCAAACTTTAGTTTTCTAAACGACCGTGTTCTCTTTGGTGTATTAGTTGCACATGGGTTTATGGGTTACACACTGACATTAATATGGATAGGATTGTTTCCTTCTCTTCCCGTTCTTGGACCTCTTGTCTTCCTCTCATATGTTGCACACAGGATTTCCTCAATCTGATCCACATCCCAGAGATCATCTACCTATTCCTCATCACTCGCCAAGCCTTCCCTAAGGGCTATGCCTCTCTTCTTGGTATTCACCTTGTATTGGTATGGTACTCTGCTACACGTCTTTCCAGTTGTCTCCAATATCCACTCGATCTAGTCATCATCCATCATGATCGGGTCCAAGGGCTCCTCCTTCTTGCCCTTATCCGTTACTCCTTCCATTTCTCCTCTTTTTGTCAGTGCTTCCCCCCTTCCCCCATGCATGTAGGGAAATTTAGTTGTCTCTCTCCATTGTCAGTACACCTTTTTTGTATAACAATATCTTAATAGATGTATATAGCGATTTAATGTACCTTCCTTGAGGTCCTCGTAGAAATTATTTCTCCATTGCGCTATACGAATTTGTTGTGTCGACTGCAAATTCTGTTATGAAACATGCCACAATACTGTCACGCCAAAAATCTATTGTGCGGGTGAATTTGTTTTTCACTTGTTGTAACTGCTCAATTTGTACTGGGGTCCACTTGAGTTGTCGAATTTGGTTCATTGCATGGTTATCCTTCAACCTTAGTATCCACGCCTATAATAAATGTGGAAAATCATAGAAAAATACTTCATGTAAATCAGTAAACACGTATTTCTCAAGATATTTTCAGGGTGTTATTCTAGGGTTTATGTTATCTTTCTATGCAAATTCCAACTCTTTGGTTCTTAGCCAATTTTCGATTTTTTTTTTTTTCTGTGGGATTCCATGGTCTCAACATTCCCTTATAATGGCTCATTTCTCTCTTCCCTAGTATTTTCTTGATCTTCCTCTAACAATTCTTCAACTTATCTCATCTACTCAACCCTCTCTTGTTCCTACCAACAACAACAAAACCATTTGTTGGTTATTTTTCTTCTATTCTATTTGAGTTTGTAATAAGTGACCCAGGGTTCATGTTTGTTCGAGCTTCCAACAGAGCCTCTAATACTATCGACCCTCCAAGTAAACCAGATGGAAAAACAACACATAGAATGCGTTGCAGTCTCACCCAAGATAGATTTAATGGGTGGCTGTAAGACTCAGGTGTTTACAACCTAGGATTGAGTGCGAGATATAGGAACTATAAATTGAACCATTACTATAACTAGTAAACGCAATGTACTATTATTAATGAATAATAAGGAAATATAACAACTCATTGATTAATCATAGCAATAAAAACTAAAGATAATAAAGATATGCATGCATTCATCACATAACATAGATGTTACCATGGATTACCCCTCCTGGGCTACATCCACAAATATTTTCCTCTCAACTCTTTTATTTTAGTCTCTTTGTTACTATGACATCACATGCTTACAATTCTTCCCAGTTCGGTAAGATCTATATGAGGCATACTAGATCACACCAGGCTCCCCGGCCTGTGATCTGACCATCAAGATATACCCTCCTTTGTGCTCCCTAGCTCAAGATCTTATACAAAATAGATCATACAACAAAATATCACATATAAGTTCACTAGAACAACTCTTTCTACAATAAAAACTTATCTCTATTGTATTCTGACCCTTACAAAACCAACCTGGCCCCTTTATGATACCTAAGTATCTATATTTATACATTTTCTGGATCTTCAGCCTCTACAATGCATTAAAAAAACCCTAACTCTACCGTCGTTGGGTCTTCCTTGCATGCATGCATGTTGTGCTTCCTTCCAACTGTCCCTTTCCTTGCAAACACTTTCTTTCCCCAAATTTGTCTTCCTTTCTGCTTTGGTCTGCTTCCAACATATTGAAATGATGTTCAACATAATAATTACTTGTACCTCATGGAGCAAGGGCCACTATCTTTCAGAAGCTAACTGGTGTGGTGGATGCCATCTGTAAACTGTTATAGCAAGATTTTCCTCACCCAATGAAACTTGATGAGAAGGCATTTTTCATTTCCCTATGTAGACTTGAAGTCCCTTTTTTACAATTCCCAGAGATAAAAAGAATATTTTTCCACATATACACGCTCTAACAGCTATGCAATATGCGTATATGCAGGTTTCACCATTACATCCCACGTACATCAGGTTATGTGCCAAAAATTAAAAAATGGTGTTGGGTTTCCATGTCACGTCATGGGATCCATGATCATTGACCTTCCATTTACTAGAAATGCTCTAACTCGGACCATCAGTTCCATTTGAAGGCTATAAATGGGTCATATCCAAGTTGTGGAAGAGGAGAGAAGAATTCAAATTTGAGAGCAAAGTTAATCTCAAGAAATAATTCACTTCATATTGAGTCTGCATCCCTGTGTCCTTTTAAGTCTGAACACATTGTTCAACCCCTAAGTTCTTCCCTATTTGATGGAGAAACTCATTGTCTCTCTTATATGAGCTTGCATTTGGTGGAGGATTGAAGTGGTGGAGTCCCAGCTAGAAGAGACCTAGTTTCTCAGTTTCGAACGTGCTGACATGGAAGTTTGTCATTCATACACTTTTGTTGATTACATTTTAATATAAATACTCTTTTCTCATCCAATTAATGTCTCACAAATATTTGAATTGTTATCCCATGGGAGTATTTGTTATGAATATTGATGGATTATTCTATTATATGTGATAAATTTTTATATTATCACCATATGCTTGTGTATCTTGGTTTTTCAGGACAAGTTGCAGGTGTATAGTTTTTAGTCAAGTTCTCAACGGTGGACTTCATCAAACTTCTAGATGAGGTAGGATCTTTATATTGTCTTGTTAGAATATGTGTTTATATAGCATACTTTAGATTAGAGTTGATTTATGTAGTCATTTCCTTCAGTTGTGGTTTAGCCCATGCCATAGAGTGATTTTCCTTATAACATAATTGGCAACCATATTGGGGAGGGGATCTTGTTTTCGGGGTTTAAAGTGTTTTTCCCCTTTAATTTCTCTCAGTTATCTTGATTTTATTGTCATCTCATTGCTTGACAAACTATTTTCATTTTGATTCTGAGTTTCTTGGATTTACCCTTAACCTGGCAGTGTTTCAATACATATACATGAGTTTTCCCTTGACAGACGCGTACATACGTGAGTTGTCATCCTGCAAGGGGTGTATATATGTGGTTTTCTCCTGAATAATCACGTACATCACCTTGTTTGCTTGATTGTTGAGTTTGGTGTCTGTTGGGTAAGTTTTGATAGTTTTTGAGTCTTCTTAGGTCTCTGTCATGAGTTTTAAGTGTCTGCGGAGTGATAGGATACCTTTATTTGGTTGAATTTTGGGGTGATCTTTCTTTCTCATCATTTTTGTTTCATTGGTTTTCCTTCCATCTTGGGTTGGGTGTTTTCTTCTTCATATCCTGCTTGGTTTGTCTATTTCTTCTTACAATAGGGTTTATATATCAATTTGTTGGAATTTGATCTTTTGGGTTCTTATCATTGATTTTGATATATGTATGGAAATATTTCATCTTATTTGAAATTGTAGAGTTGAATTAAAAAATGCATTTTGAAAAAAAAAGCTTATCATTTCTTGAGAATTGAAGTTAGGAATTTGCATTATATTCATATTCATTTCTTTTACTTGTTGAGTCATAACATCATCAGTTTCATGACCACATATTTTGAGTAAACAAAGCCACTAAAAGTAACGATGATAAATTTAAAATTGATTAGAAATGATTTTATTTTTCAGGGTGCACAAACTAGCTTAAGATTTAGAACCTTGGAATAGGATTTTGTGAGTAAACTTCTCCATGGCTATTAAACTCAACATATGTGTTTGACTAAGGGAGTGGTGAAATCCATTGTATAATTGGTGACGTTAGGAGGATCCTCTCACAACAGAGTTAAGCATGAGTTCGCGCGAAGTCAGTTGAGGAGATATCCCTCCAATAACTTCTTAGCGTCAGAGATATTTCCAAGGATTTATTTGTATATGGGGGTCTTGCTAGTACCTTTACCTTTGTGAGAGGTGGTGATTTTTCTATTTCGGGCTTTGTTACCCTACCCATACCATGGAACTGACTTATGACTGTTCTCCTATGTATTGGTTATATCGTGGTGTCTTAGTTGCTTGACATAGGTAGCCACATAGGTTACTTGCAGGGGTTAATCTGCAGGTACCCTGAGTCAGATAAGGGTCGAAAATCACACAACCTTAATGGAGTATTACCTCTCCAGGGGCATATGAACAATTTTTTTTTAATCCCGTGATGGCCCTTATAATTGATTATGATACCTTTGATATTTTGCAGGGAGTCTAAGGTCCCTCTTGGGAAAGGCATACCTACTTTAGGGAGGGAGGCCCCTTTCAGCCACTTCATCCAGTTTGTGTGCACATTGGAATTTTTGTTTAATTTGGTGTGCTCTTTGATTTTTAGTTGTCCTTAGGATTTGTTTTTATATCTCAAGTCTTGAGTCATTGTGGAGCTAGACCAACTTCCTCGCAGGTCTCTTCATTTGTTGAAATTACCACTGCATATTGATTATTTTCCTTCTAAAAGGCGTAAAGTTATCAAACATGGTACACACAACTCCACATACCAAACTTGTGGTCATACAAGTATGAGTACTAAGTCAATTCATAAATATATTGGGAGTCCTTCGAATCCCACACCTACCATAGTTTATGGAACTCCTTCTACGCCTTCAGCCACTATGGTTGTAGTGTTGGAGATTCCCATCATCACTCCCATTCCGCCTATATTTAATACTCAACCTATAGTCACAAACCATATTGGGTCTCTTTTTCATTCGCTAGGCTACAACACTCAGTCCATCCCTACGTCCTCTAGCCCTTTTTCTTATGGTATGTCAAATTTCACATTTCAATTCTCATCCTCCATTCCAACATCTAATTCGAATCCTAGTGTTGGACTTGGGGGCATGGATCCTCCTCATATTACACTATCGTTTTATGGTGCTCATAATCCCCAAAAGAATCTTGCAGTTGGAATCCTACCTCCTTTTCACCCTAGGTATAATCCTGGTCTTAATTATCCTAGATGGAGTAGTCAACCTGGTGGATAAGTTGTTTCTTATGTTTCGTCCTTTACACCTACCTCCTCCAAACCGATTTCAACCAACACGTTTGGCATGAAGAATCCACCTCTATCCTCTGGATTCACACCTACAGGAGGTTAGTTTCACACTTTGGGAAACCCCCAAAATGGAGCTACTCCATCTGGGGGAAATATTTATGTTGGCACAGGGGCAAACCCAGGGTTCAACACTACAACAACACACCAACAAAACCCTAACTACCATGCCTTTCGGCAACACCTGAAAAGCATACGAAGTCTTACCCAAGGTAGAGGCAGGAGTGGTTGCAGGACTCAAGTGTTTGGAACCTTAGCTGGGACACAGATATATGATTATAATACTCAATAGAGCACTTAGCTTCAACAGTTCATTGATATTCAACCAATAACTACTGCACAGATAGAACATAGCATGGCATCATTCACTCAGATCTGATGTATTTGAGCACTTTATCATAAACAAACAGGTTATATCTAGAAGATCAAGAACTAAGCATCTTCATACAGGTCAGATCTAACATTCTTACACCTTATTAGCACAAAGAATCAATAGATTTATCTATCTCTATCAAAGCACTTAGCAAGAGAAGATATAAACACATCAAGACAAGCACAAAGTGGAACAACACTGTGTTTACGTGGTTCACCCCCACCCTCAGGCTACATCCACCAAATATTCTTCTTTATTGTCTTCAATCAATCATTTACAATGACATAGCCTCAAAACCCTACTTCGCCTAGGAAAGGAGATCCATGCAGCTCGCTAGATCCTCCTTCCTTGCATTATAGCACAAAGCACTTCACAGTCTCTTACAATGACTTGCACTTAGCTCTGCAAGTCTCACACAGTATGTACGAATCCATACAATCCTTGATCACATAGATCCATCTCTTAGAACTTAGCCAACTTGCACACACTCACTGCTTCTTACATTGCCTATCCTTCTATTTATATATATAAAGTAGGCCTAATAATGGGTAAAACCCACAGGTTGACATCCCATACCCATTACATATTCCCAAATCCCAAAAAGGACTAAAGAAAGGGCCGAGATCCATGATCTTAGCTTCGTCTTACGCTCCTCCTTCGACAAGCTATCGAAGTCCAAAAATAGGTCAAACTTGACCAAATCCCTCAAAACTTGGTCAAGGGCCAACAGGCCCCCAACACTCACCTGTGACTCGTCCTGAGTGACTCTGATGTAGGAAGTTCTTATTTGAATTCTTTGATCTTGGCTCGAACTACTTCGACTTGCTACTGTGTTACAAAATCCTGTTCAACAAAATCTTAAATGACTGCATCATTCACAGGTCCTTCAAGGTGATGTTTTGCTGTAGTGATAACCTGCTCCAGTTCTGCTCCTTAGCCTTCAACCTATGTAAACAACTGATAGGCCTTATCTTGCATAGGTTATAGTTTCTAAGTTATCTCCATAAATCTTCTCTAGATAGTATGGATTTTTTGTTGTGCAGTGTGTTTCTCTTGGGAGTGCTTCATTCTTTCCACAACTGGCAGGGACTTCAGCTATGCCTATATATTTTCGGCTTGGTACTTCGCTTCTTGGAGCTATGACTCCAGTGCCTACAACTTTGTGTTCTTAGTGAGTTTCTCATATTTATGTGCACTGTGTTCAGTGAATTGCTTTCATTCTAAGGTAAGGGCCTTTAGCCTTTCAATTGTGCTCCTGGAAGTTGCTTCTCTTTGGTATTTTACCTCCTGTGGGGTCTCGGGCATAGTGCGTAGTTCTAGGTCTATGATGTGTTGTTGTAGCTACTGGATCACTTCTTCAAGTTGCACTACTTGCTTCATGACTTGATCCTCTGCCTTTACTTGTATGAAAGTCACAGAGCGCAGTGCTCTGTTGACCACTTCCTTTACTTTGAGTTGCTCAGTGAGCAACTTTTCCTTGCCTTGCTAAAGCTGTGCCTTTTCTTCATCGAACTTTGCTTGGAGAGCACTCTTTTCTTGTTCAAGAACTTGATGTTGTTCTACAAGTACTCCCTGTACTTGTACCAAAGCCTAGGTGGATTTTACTATTTCCTCTTATGCTTTTCGAAGGCGAGCTTCAACTGTATCAGTGAGCCGGTGGAGTTGAGTTGGCTCATCTCCCAGTTCCAATGTTCCTAGTGGTAGAGGCATAGTGGAGACTGTGTGGATGTACTATAGTGTCTACTACACCCCTTGGAGTTCAACCTCAATTCTATTGTAAATCTCCTCCTTCTTAGTTTCTTGCTTCTTTTCTATCTACAACGAAGCATCATTCAGGGCTGCTATGATGAAATTGAAATCATCAGAAGTGAGGACGGTTTGCATCTTAGTTATAGGGGCCTTTGATCTCTTCTATGAGGAAGGTTTTGGGGTGGAAACCTTCCTTTTCTTCGAGGGGTCCTCCTCATCTCTAGGAAATGTTACTTCACCTTTCCTCTGTTCAGATTTTGTACCATCTATCTCTTCTCCATCACCTCCTTGCTCTGGTGACATGGAAGATGTCTTCACCGAGGCATTACTTAAATCTTGTACTTCGTCAGTCTTCTTTGTTTTTCTAGGTATGGGTGTATCATGCGTAGCTTCTGGGTTGTCGATGTTAGAGATCTTCGCGGGGTCTGTTGGAGTAAGGAGGTCAGCTGACAATTCCTTAGTAATCTCCTCTAAGTCCTCCTCCGTCAGCTTATAGTAGGATTGAATTTGTTTCTTGTTCTCGTCGGCTCGTGCTGTGATATAAATGAAATGTCAATCAGCGATGAACTTCATCAAAGGCTTGAATCGGTGTATAGTGTTCGATGTCATGCAAGGTTTGAACTGTATGGATATATTTAGCTAATTGTAGTATGTATGGAACACAATATTTGACTGCCATTGCTTATTCATATCACTTGAGTACCACAATGTACTGAACTTCGCAGCCAATGGTTTGAAAGGCTCGATGTCTGGGAAGGTCGCACCTTCTGGCATCTCCCAGGCAATGAAATCGATCAAGATCAAGACCTAGTTGAAATGAAATTCATATCCTTGATATTGCGCTTATCTGTAGTCAAGTTCCAATTGGTTCACCAGGTAATTCGCCTAATTCATTTGTAGGCCCTCCGTGCACTTCCCTGCAAGGTCGACTACAAAACCAATCACTTGGGTGGGTCAGTTCTTGCATACTAACTTCCCTGCAATCATCTGACATGTGAGGCACACTACACCATTTTGAATAGAGGCTACCTTGTAGCCTCGCATTCCCTTCTTGACATTGTCGTAGGTGTCCTTGATCATTTTTGCGAGAGCATGGTCCATGGATTTTCCAGGATAGAAATCCTGTGGGTTAGGTCCTTGCATACTCAAAATCGTGATCTGATTGATCAAGGTCAAATCAATTTTGATAGGGTGGTTTAGCCACAAATATCTGCCATGGTAACAAGACAACATCAGCTTGACACATTCATTTACCTCTTGGTGTCTTCCAAAGTGGGGAATTTTCATGATGTTGAGTAGGGTGGACTGCACGAGGTTATGGGTCCATGCTTGGGGAATTACCTTTGAGTTTTTCCCTTTTGTTCTAGTCAAATACTTATGTGGGGATAACATGTTGTAGACTTTGCAATATCCAAAGTTGAATTTGCTAAACTTCAACGCTGCGATCTTATATTGGTATGCTTCCACTGCGTGTATCCCCTTTGAGAGGTACGCAGTGACCAAGGCGTACTCGAAATATCTCGGTACATTGTTGCAGTTTACAATACCTATCAAAGGTGGCATATAGGTGGGTAATATAGTTGGGATCCATTTATCATTTGCTAAGTCATCCCTGTGCTTAGTTCGCTTCTCATCGGACGACCTGGATGGTCTTGCTCCGCGAGCAGTGGATTGAGAGGTTGGAAGTCCTCTTGTTGACGATGCTTGTATACCTGTAGACATTGACATGACTCTTTCAGTCATGAGGTCAATCAAAACTTCCTCAACAACCTTTTCTTCAGTGCTCAACTCGATTGACATACACGCTCGAGGTTAACAATCTTAGGTTCGGGGAGTAGCTTAGACATAGTAACGAGATAGAGAGTAGAAGAGTTATGATCACTATATAAACTCAACTTAGTCTGCGGGCTTAATTTCTCAATTAGAAAAAGTGTTCTCCGTGCATGGCGAGGTGGGATAAATAAATAACTTGACAATGGGTTGCTTGCAACGGGTATGAGGCCTTCATTAACTCGGTTTTTTCCATTATGGCACGGTCCCAATGGTCATATGGCGATCTAGATGATCATAAATGGCTTTCTATTCGTTCGGAGCATTGATCTAATGGTTATAATGTCCCCAACAACTATATTTCTTTGCCATGGTGAAGTGCCATGTGTCGTTGTTCTGATATCCTGGAAAAGCTCCAATTTTGCAATTTTTCCTTCTGCGAGGTTCCCTCTAGAGCCTTCTACAACTTATCGATATTGGCTCTCTTCTTACTTAACTTTCTAGCCTTCTTTCCAATGAGCTTCATCTCAATATTCCTTTTTCCATTCTGATTTTTGTCTTCTTTTGAACTAGTCACTTTTTGTTGTTGAGATTCTTCCCTAGGGTTCCCAGATAATACTTCTTCTTTGTATGGGATAGGTACTTCAATCTTCTGTGGATCCTCTAGTTTTCTTGCAACTTCGATATCCGAGTCTCTAGTGTTAAATAGCTTCAATCTGTTTTGTTGTTCTTCGATCAAGTCTGTGATCCTTCTAGTCATGAAATATTTTAATTCTTGCTTCTTCTGCTCCAAAAATTCTTCTTCTTCCTTTCTTCTGGATCGATCTCTGTCAATCCAAGGTTTTCCTAATAACAT
This sequence comes from Picea engelmannii, assembly GCA_009831015.1. Lineage (NCBI taxonomy): Eukaryota > Viridiplantae > Streptophyta > Pinopsida > Pinales > Pinaceae > Picea > Picea engelmannii. The sequence goes on from WSFP011401727.1 coordinate 25,468, forward strand.
GGTAAATGGGGCGTTGTCCTCGATAAATTTAATAATACCAAAATCTTCTTCTGTCGAAGTTCCACTGGTAGTCATAGGTATCTGAGCGAGCCTTCCACATAGGTTTATCATCCTTCCTCTGAATAACCCTATTCCTCCTAATGAAGGAATCATAGTAGGCTTTCCTAAAAGTTCCCAAGTTCTTTCTGTCATAATATTCACATCTATTTCCTCATTCAAAACACATTCAACATCGAATTCTCCTATTATTTCTTTAGGGCATTCTTTTTATTTGAAGATCTTCGATAATCTGACATGTTCATGGTCATTCAGGGTTTCACTTATTTGTAGCAATAATTTCTCTTATTCTTTCTGTGGTTCTTCTATTTCTGGATCTACCTTAGGGTTTTCTTTATTCCGATTCATTCCTTCTAGCTTAGCAATCATTCTAGGGAAATACAACACTTCATGGTCCATAGATTTACAACAAATACACCTAGGTCTTTTCCCAGGGAATTCCTTAGCAATTTGTTTCAATCTTCTGTAATTGTAACAAAGAGTTAATCCTTTCTTTCTCTTAAATGATCCCCAACCTTTCCTGTACTACATACTAGGATCATGGTAGCTAACCTGTAAAAAATTCTTTCTAGGATCCTGCATATACTTATTAGTCCAACCATTCTTTCTATGCATAGGTATAACATATCTTTCACTATTTATATAAGATCTATTCATATCAAATATTATTTCATCTATTAAAACCCTAGTTTTCAAGCTAGGATAGAATCTATCAAACATACCTAGATTCATACTTTTGAAACAAAAAATTTCACTAATCTTACTTCTACAAAGAACAAAGCATTCAGATCTATAACTTTTCACTATT
>ML858351.1:9536-26330 GCA_009831015.1 Picea engelmannii
GAGACACTTCACACGTGCCAGATTTGTATAAATAAGGAGGCTAGCGCCTCACTTAGACACACACTTCACTTGCTCATTGAGAGACAAGTTTCAGATCTGCAGTTGAAGAAGAAGGAGAGAGAGTGGCGCATCTTTTGGGAGAGGATCTTCTGCATTAGTTTAAGTTATCTCTTGGCATTGTATTGGCTATCTATAATAAGGAAATTTTGCTGGGTTTTCTTCCCCTAGAGGGTTTCACAGGATAAATGTTGTGTCTCTTGTGATTGTGTATTTCTCAGTGATCTTGCATTATGCTATTGTTATCTATTGAAATGCAAAGAACTATAATAATGGCTTAAACATTAACAGACCTTTCATAGACCCACCCAGTGGCAACCCATCCTTGTTGTTTTTCTTCATATGAGATATGATCAATATATTATTACAATGATGAGTGTTCTATAGGGAACATATGGTGACCATCCATGAAGGGATGCGTCCCTTGAATAATCAATAACTATTTATTATTATCATTTACTTATTAAATATGATATTTAATAATCAATAATTATATTATTAATTATTATTCTAAGAGAATGTCTTCCCGATGTTGTCCAAACATCAACACTCCCTCTCAACGAGAGAGACATTTTGCATCATGCTAAGCTTGTCTTTGAAGTATACAAACTTCACCCTAGACTCATGACACTTGTCTGTCAGTCTTGGGAGACGTTTCTCTCCCACCTGAATCAAGGAGAAACTCCTTCTGCGGCTCTCCCTCTGAGCCAATTAACTCTCTCTAAGATCAAGCTCACTCTGGGTCCACATGTAATAGCATATAGCATCTTGAGTCTTTATTATTCCTTGTCAAATCACCATGACTAGGACAAAGACCACACTAGGATCTTTCACCACAAGTACACTCCTATGAATGAATGTCAGCTTGATCCTAACTAACACGTGGAAAGCACTGCAAGCACCTCGAGTCCATATTATTCCTTGTCGTGATCAAGGAAGGACTACGTATGGGCCCATTTACCACAAGTGCAGCTTTATGATAAATGTATCCTATCTCCCTTGGTCTGCAGCCCAATCTAGGAGAAGGTCCGCCCGATGTTGAAACATTGACACTCCCTCTTAGCTAGGGACGTATCTTTTCATAGTAGTACACAACTACTATCTAGAGACATAGTCTCCGCCAGTGGTACACAACCACCATAGTAGCAAAAGGTTTGCACACATGGCACTCCCATGTGGACTTATAGAGGCTACTCCCTCTAGGAACACTTAGGGTCAACTCCCCATAGTGTGTGACGTCAAGGCCAACTCCCTTGACATGTCCTCATGTGCTCTCCACAAGGGACTTTGGGCTATAAGCCAAAACGCACTTATCCCTTCTAGGATAAGTGTCCCACTTACCCCTTCTTAGATAAGTGTCCTCGCAGATCAACTCAACTCAGTCACAGAGGAGTACAATCTGGAAAATGTCTTAGGAAGCTACAAACATCAACACTCCCTCTCAGCGAGGGAGGCATCTCTGCCACGCCAAGTCAGTCATGGAAGTACTTGAACTTCGTCCTAGTTTGGTAAGAACAATAGCAACCTGTTCATCTGTAGGAAGGTACTGCACCAGTACTTCCTTCCTCTGCACCATGCCTCGGATGCAATGGTACTTGATCTCAATGTGGTTCGATTTGTCATGAAACACTAGATTCTTTGAGATCTTCACACAACTTTGGTTACCATAATGAATAATGGTGGAATCCATCACATGTTCAGATAAATCTGCAAGGAGCTTGCGAAGCCACACTGTTTCACGAACTAACATACTTAATGCAATGTACTCTGCTTCTTATGTGCTCAAAGCCACAGAAGTATGTTTCCTGCTACACCAGGAAACCATGGAAGATCCCAAAGTGAAGCAACACCTGAAGGTGCTCTTTCTGCCCATTGCACTCCCTGCCAAATCAGAGTCAACATATTCCTGCCATATCATATCAATACTAGAAGTATATTTCAGACCATGTCCAACTGTGCCTCGTAGGTATCTCAACACATGCTTCGCAACAATCAAGTGTGTCTATCTCCGCTGACTCATAAACTGACTAAGTGCACTCACTGCATAGCAAATATTCGGTCTAGTGTTAACCAAATACATCAATGATCCAATCATATATCTATACAGGGTCATATCAAACTCGTTGGAATCAGAAGAAGACCCACATAATTTCTTCAAATTCATCACCATTGGTGTAGTCATGGCCTTACAGTTCAACATCCCAAACTTCTTCAATATCTGAACTGTGTACTTCCCCTGACTCGGGAAGATCTCATCAGTTCTCTGCCACACCTTTAGTCCCAAGAAGTAGTGCATTATACCAAGGTCCTTCATCTCAAAATCAGAGGCCGATGCATACTTGCTTTCAACAATAAGACTCTCTATACCGGTGAGGAATAAATCATCAACGTAGAGGACCAAAATCAGGGACTCACCATTAACAGTTGTGTAGTACAGGTTGGGATCGACAACACTTTTGTTGAAGCCCAAAATCATCATGTGTCCATCAATCCTCGCATACCAAGCTCGAGGTGCCTGCTTGAGTCCATACATGACCTTCTTCAACCTACACACATGAGACTCCTTCTCATGTATCACGAAACCATCTAGCTACTCGATGTATACTTCTTGGGTACATGAATGTATATTGGACACCCAAATATCCTGAAGTGTCCAACCTCATGCTTCACTCATGAACTGTGTCCATACTAGACATCTCGTGGTTCCCTCGTGAAACACATGTCTAATACATATCGAGGTTCCCTCATGGAACCAATGTCTTTTAAGACATATCGAGGTTTCTTCGTGAAACCAATGTCTTGGTTCATTCATTTGACTGTCTGAGGCACGTCAATATAAAGTCTACATTCACCCCTACTAGTCCACATGGGACTCTCCAGGGAGAATGTCTCACGTTGTTGCCTCAAACATCAACACATTGACAAAAGCTTCATGTGATCTCGATTAAGGAGGGTTTGTCACTTCTTCTCATTTCCATCTCGATCACTCCTCACCAAATACTCGTGTTGATCTAGAACACCAGCAACACACAAGCCATGGATTGGCAGTTACGCTAAAATTCAAATAGTTGTGTAGTATTTTCCTCCATTGGTCTCCATATGGAAATCTTTATCACCCACGAGCATTTCAATGAATCTCACAAATATATAAGTGAGATTGAGAATCTCTCGGCCTCATAATAGAAGATATTTCACACAAAGTTTTCTATATCAACATTTCCACATAGGTACTTCCATGAAAACCTTACACAACAAATAGATCCATTGAGCAATTCAAGGAGACAATTCACATTCTGTCGATGCAATGACAAACATGTCTTTACACAACTATATACAATGACCCTGCAAATGATGTGTCTTCTACTATGACCAACACACATCCATCATATACTCGATGTCATACAGATAACCATGTTGATTTTCTAGTGCTAAATTAGACAAGCACAATTTTCCGCAAGTGGTAATTACTTCCAATGATATACGATATTACTTTAGTAAACTCTAGAACATCACTAAGTAACTCAAAAAATTTCAACTACTTAGAAACTTTGGTCTCTTCCTTAGATCACTTCCCACGTGTGAGAGAGAAAAAATATGTGTGTCTATTGTTGTGTCTTTCAAGTGTCTTTTTATAGTAGTATTAGATTGATCCAAAAAGACACATCTCTTCGAAAATCAAATTAAATTTTCTTTCTTACAAATAGTTGGAAAATACCTCTGTAACTACCAAAGATTAATTTGGTTATAATCTATGTAACAGGTTACGTCCAAACCCCCCTCCGTGTCATGTGTCCAGTGAATCCGACACGATTCGTCCTGACACGTGTCGGATTCGTTGGATCAACGTGTCATGATAATGGGACACGTCCTTAAAATGTGTCCGACATTGCAGAAAACCATGTCACGAATTCAGGACACGTGTCCCACAGAAAAGCAGCCTGGGGGCCCTCAAAAACGATTTTTCACTTGCATTTTGTCTCATTTTACCCACAGGTTGGAGCAGCAAGAGAGTTAGAGTGCAACAAAGGGCTTTGGTGGAGTGTAAGAAGGGATTCCAAGGGATTTGGTGGAGCCAGATGACTATTGACCAGTGACCAGTGACAGTCTTGTGCTATGAGATTCTTCCATCTACAGTTCTAGTATCTAGTTCTACCTTATTTTGTATTTTCCACTGGCATTCCCACCTATAGTAGCCTGTAGGTTGTAGGTTGTAGCCTGTAGCAGTGACTCAAAAGTCGGTGTCTATGTAACACATTTTGATTTTGATGACTTAATGAGAAAACTGCAATTTATGGTTTGAATTTCTTGTGTTTCAAATTTCAATGTTTGTCATTATGATTTTAATATTTATCATGATTCGTGATTTTTGTTAGTACATTGTACATCATCATCATTCATGTAAAATTTAAATGTTTACAATTTTATTAATTATTTCATTTTTGTATGTGTAATTCATAATTTAATATATATATATATATAACGTGTCCTGTGTGTCCTGTTTTCGAGGGTCGTCATGCCCGTGTCTGACACTCATATTTCCGTGTCCTGTGTCCACGTGTCTGGTGACTTAGGTTATAATCCATCCACATAGCATTTGACTTTGTTAAATTGTTCCTCCACAATTCATGCGATTCTTTGCATAAATATGCAGTACATTCCTCATATTTAGGTAATTAGACAATTTTTACTAGAAATTACTGCCCACCATAATTTATGGAATTCTTTCTATAATTTAGGTAGGAGTAAAAAAAGTAAATATGTTGTACATAGAGATTGTAACAACCCCATAAATTTAGCACTCCCAACATTTTACTCTACTCTCATTTTCCTGGGCCCTCTTGTGAAGGAGTCAAGCCCAGTCCCGCTCTGATACCATGTTGTTTTTCTTCATATGAGATATGATCAATATATTATTACAATGATGAGTGTTCCATATATAGGGAACATATGTTGACCATCCATGAAAGAATGCGTCCCTTGAATAATCAATAACTATTTATTATTATCATTTACTTATTATATATGATATTTAATAATCAATAATTATATTATTAATTATTATTCTAAGAGAATGTCTTCCCAATGTTGTCCAAACATCAACAATCCTAAAGGGAGACCAACTTATTAGGGCATCATGTCACCCTTCCAAGTATGAACAAGATAAAGAGCATAATTTCCAAGCAAACGTTATGAAATGAAGGAGAATTAAGTGCAACATATTCAAGTGCTTCAATAATCAGAGTGACACATACCATGATACCCGGACTCATTACCGCATGGAGCAAGACTTACTACTACTTCAGGACTAGGCTAGTGGGATGGATACTGTTGTTGTTGATAGATGGGTTGCACTAAAGAAAAGAGGGGCCCTCCGGGGCCATGCTTAAGTCATCCAGCTCTCGACACTCCATGTCTAGGACCTATGGGCCTAGAGACATGATCTCCTTAGTTATCCCTAGGATAGGGGATGATAGTGCCGAAGGCACAAGGAAAACAATCCACTTTGCAAGAAGTAAAATGACCGCAATTCACGTTTCCCAATGCAATATTTTATTTCTCCAATGCAACAAATTAATGACTAGTGCCTTTACTATTGGGTTAATGGAGTCACAGGGAGCTTAGAGAAGCTACCTCCTTGGGGGTGTAAGCCCTTTTACTTCCCAAAGCAAGTTTCTCTAAGCTAGGGTTTAAGCTAAGAGGGTGTATGCCCTTATACTTCTCTTAGCAAACCCTTAATCAATGAGACGAAGCAATAAAATGGTGAAGATTATGGTGGGGGTGTATGCCCTTATACTTCCCACCTAGTTCCTAGCATAAATAATACTTGACTTGAATAAAATGATAGCAAGAGAGTAAAAACCATACCAAGATCAAGAGAGATGCTAAGACAATCCACCACAAGAGCTAGAGAATAACCTTCCAAGGCTAGCGCATCACTTCTTCCATTAACCATTCACAACCATAGCCATACACAAGTGCACAAGAGCTAAAAGAGCTAAGGAGGTCGAAAATTTCAGACCAAATCCTCTCACAAGAGGAGAGTTATGATTCAAAATGAGATCTTATGATCTTTATTTATACAAAAATTAGCCAACATGGCTTGTCCACAAAATAAGGAGTAAAACACAAGATTAGGGGCCAACAACCCTAATATTTCCCCCTTAACACAATAATATTAAACAATTCACTTAAAATTTCATCTTTTGCACAAATTAAACCCTAATCTAGGATGAAGTCACCCCTTTAGGGGACGTTTTGCCACTTTGAGAAGGTAGTTGGTGTTGGAGAAGCATGGAAGGGCCTTCCAAGGCCATGTGTCAAGCATCTAAGTGATCTCATCATGGTGAAAACCCTCTTCTCCTCAAAACGTCCAAGTGTAAATGAGTGGCACCTCACCACCAAGCCCTAGCCCCCAATATCATGACATCATGCTCAAAAGTGGGACGTTTTTCCCCTCCTGGGCAAATCGTTTGGCAAGCAATGGGTGGGCTAGGTCATCCAAGTCATTATCAAGGCCTTCCAAGTCAACTATCTCTCATCTGGCATGTGGGCCCCTAACATCCAACCTCTGGACTTATAGCGGCATGGAAGCCCAAGCTAGGCTTGTTCTCCCAAAACTATCCACCAGCTAGGTCCTGCAAAGACAAATGAACACACCCTTCAAGGATCTCAAGTCATAACATCGTGATAAGTGGATCCAATCAATAAATAAGTCATCTAAGCATGTGCATCAAAGATTACTATATTAAACAATTAATAGCTCAAAGACACTATGTGACTTGTCAAGCTCAAGTATGGGAGGGTTGACGAGGTGTCCTATTGGGTAGATCTTGCCCTAGGTCAAGGAGAGCCTCCAAGAGGTCCCTCTCTAAGCCATGTAGAGTGTATGAGGTGGATGGGGTCAAGACTCAATGGGTATAGGGATCATGACATACTAGGGGTCGTAGTGTCTCATTCATGGGTGCCTTTGTAGAGGGTGTGTGGTACCTTCGTCTGCAATGCACTTTTTCCAAGCCCATCATTTGCCTTTTATCTTTCTTTCTTTATATTTTCTTTAGCACAAGGAGAGGTTGAAGGTCACTACCATAGCGTGGTGACCAGATAGTGGCAATGTCACCCACAAATGCCTGATGGAAATGAGAAGGTTGGCTCGTGATGAGACCCCCTTTCTCTCAATCATGCAACTGAGAGTCACTGCCCTAGTTTGGTGACCAAATAATGACAATGTCATACCACTAGATATCCATGGACGTGATAGGTCGGCTCGTGATGAGACCTCCTATCCTTCAATCTACCTTTCAGGCATTTCTTTGTTATATTATGGGTCCCCTTTTATTCAAAGATAAGTGTTTTATTGTTTTCTTTCGTGATCCCTGGGCGAAGCATCTGGAAGGTTCATATATGGCTTTTATCTTTTACCCAACACCAACCCCTATGGGCCTTTAGCCCCTTCTTCCTATAGAATGAGGGACAACCCCTTCTTGGGTCAATGCACCCTAAAATCCCAAGAGATGAGGAAACGGAGGGGAATAATGATGGAAAATGGTAGGTATGCTCGAGAACAGTACGATGGCTTATGAAGGGATTTCCCAGTAGTGAACCCATTCCCAAAGAAGACCACTTACTAGGGCACAATGTCAACCACCAAGGTGAAGCAGGGCAAAAGGCATAATGTCCAAGCACATATCATGAAATCTAGAGCAATCTAAGATACAACATAATCAAATGGCTTAGGTATTGAAATGATGCTCACCATAATATTGACTTGTACCTCATGGAGCAAGGCCCACTGCCTTCCGGAAGCCAACTGGTGTGGTGGATGCCATCTATAAACCTGTGACGATTTGTGGTGGTGAGTGGGTTTTCCATCTGTGCAAAGGGTACTAATGGTCATGTAGTCTCTCGGCACTCCATATCTACAACCTAAGGGCCTCGAGACATCATCTCTTTAGTTATCCACAAAATGGGGATAACATCTGGCTCCCACTTGGGGACATGTGCTCGCCATAGAGTGCATGAGAACCGCAGCATCTCCTGGAAGACTTGTGCCTACATACCTAAGGCACATACCCTGAAGAATTCATGTGACATGGATGTGAGGTTGGAGAAGAGACCCATTTATTGGCAATGGCATCTTTCTCTCGTCTAATGCTGTCAGATAGTACTTTTCTTTGTCAGACTTCTTTCTGATGATGTAAAGGCCAAGCCATGAGTTATTGTCTTTATGTTCGTATCTGAGCTTGCCCTTTCTTTTGTCCCACATGAGCACAAGAGTTCCTTCATTGAAATCGGTGCTAGGTGTATTTTCATTGTATGGAGGGTTTGTGTGGACGATATATTTGATGATTTCTTTACTTTTCTCATCTTCCCTTTGTATAATATGAATAGATTCTACCTCTTTATTGTGGTATTGTGCAACCTTCTTTTTATCCGTCCATGGTAGAAACATTTCCACTACATCTTCCTGCATGAAAGGTAACTCAGATGGATCATACTAAAAAATCTGTGGAGGTATATCATGGTAGTGTTCACTAACTTAGCTGGGGCCCCCTCAGATTCATCACATGTGTACCTTTCTTCTCCCTATTATGCAGGATCTCATACGTGCCATCACCCATGGGAATATATGCATGTGTAAGGTTCATACTAAGGAAACCTCCGAGGGTTGAGGACCAGGTTCTTGACAAGAGCATCCCCCAGGCATCAGGGACATCGATTACCAATATATCCATGAGGACGTTGATATGTGGAAAATCTATCAAAAACACTTCAACGTCTTCACATACTCCCAAGACCTTAACTCTTCTTGAATCAATACCACAAACTTTTCCATAAGGTCGGGTTGTCTTCAAACCAAGTTGCTTCACTACCTTCAAAGATATGACATTTGTTGAGGCCCCTGAATCAAGCATGCAGTTGTTCAAGAGGAGGCCATTCATGCCTAACGAGAGATAAAAAGGCAGGCTCTTGTCTTTTGGCCAATCCAAATACATAGTGTTTAGTACGATGGGAGGATCCTCTTTCTCAGCTGGCACCTGTAATATCCTCAAAACTTCCCTTTTCACGGAAGGGATTTTACACATCTCTGTCACTGGGACAGTCATATTCAGTTTTCCAAACATGTTTGCAACATCGATATTCAATTGAACGTCATCTGCAAGAGTTGGCTCAGGAAGCAACTCACATACCGACCGTGGGGCCGATAGAGCCACCTTTTCTGCTGGTGGAAGAGGAGTATCAAGTTGTGACGGAAGGGCTGAAGCATTTTTTCTTCTGTGGACTTAATTCCTTCTTCTGGTCATCTGATAGTTTATTCAAGGCCCAAATTATCTCCTCTCTTTCTCCTATTCTTCTGGCTTCATTGATTTGTTCTTGAGTAACCTATTCATCGTTGAGATTGTAAATCATGAAGTTTATATCGTCATCATAATCTTTGTCTTTTCAGGGGCATTCATCTTCCCTGTGGGGTTCTTGGCATGGGAGACACCAAGCTTCTATATCAACTGTCCTAACAGGTTTCAAAGTATCTAGGGCCTTTGCCTCTTGTTGAGGTCTTGGTTTCCAACCAATGGCATCTCTCTGTTGTCTGGCAAACTGAGGTCTGGGAGCAAATTGATTTCATTCCACTGTAGTCATACGTTTCATAAGTTGATCCTTCACTTGGACAAACTGAGTATTCATATGGTCTATTTTTTGAGTCAGGAGAGCAATCGGATCAGGAACAGTGTTGTTAGAAACCTTTGTCCTTGATTTTGTCTTGTTACGGGGGTACTTAAAAGGTTCTATTTTTTAATCAAGGAGATTCTCTTCAATGTCGATACTAAACTCTTTAGCCTCTGCCAATGACGTGGGATTTTTATCTTTAAGAATGTATCGGAACTGCCCTTCAAAGGCATTCACGTAAAGGAGACGAACTGATGATGCTGAAGGACAGTAATCTGTTGGAATTTGATTGTACAACTTGTCCAATCTTGAAATGAATTCCCTTACCGTTTCATTATGCTTTTTCTTTATTTGGTTGAACTGAGTTGCAAGTGCCCCACCATCTTCTTTTCTTGACCATCTGCCTTTAAATAAAGCGGAAAAGGCATCATAGGTCGTGATCTGATTATCAAGGAGCCCTTTGAACCAATCAAGAGCTTCTTCAGTCAGTGATGAGGTGAAAAGTTTCATGGCCACATCTTCATGATCAATACCTGCATTGACCATGCCTCGGCCCATGACATAAATGTGGTCTTCGGCAGTTATCACATTGTTTCCTAGGAACTTTGGCAACCACTTGTTGACATCTGTTGGCATCTAGTTAGGGTAACCTTGGATATTATCCATATTGAGGGGTTTGTAGAGGTCTCTTGCCCAAGGGCGAGCCATTGGAGCAAGGGTAAGGGATTTATGGAAAAGGTTTTTAGCAACGGGAGACTTGAGAGGAGGCTTTCTTTGATAAACCTTATGTTGACCGCCTCTCCAACACAGGTGGTCAACTCATGTGCCATGAAGAGATGCATCATCAAATGCCATGTTGTCGAAGACTTTTGGTCCTACAGGGCATGTGTTTGGCCCAGCACTTTATTTTGTAATTGGAATTTCCGCACCCCTCGTGGGTTAATAATGTAATAGGTCTGCATGAGTCATGTCTAGGTCAGTTACCTTGGGATCGGTTCACTAGGAGAGTTCCTTTCACCGAGGGTTTTTTATCCTCAGGTTATCAATTGGGCTTTTCAGCCTGACTGATTTCCCTTGAGTTTTTCCCTCACACTTGCAATAAGTCCTCCAAAGTGGTGAACAACGTTCTAGTGGGCTTATGGTTTGGTAACTATTATAGGGAATCATTGTAAATGACCATGCAAGACATTTTTAGAGAGTCTCGCGGAATTCCGTCAAGTCAGAGTCATTTTTTAAATTAATTAATTTTTAATTAATTAATTATTTTTTGAGCAAAAATTGTAAAAACTGGATCCTTGGACTTTTGATAGGGGTATTTGTGCTCAAAAGAAATGGAATAGCACCCCCTACATCCATGGACAAAGTTTCAGCTCAGTCGGACAACTTTAGCCATGGGTTAGTCCACCCAAAGTGTCAGTCAGTCTAAAACAACAATTTTAATTGCTAAAGTCCAAACATGGCAAAATGTAAAAATTGTAATAATGAGTTAGAAGATGTGAAACGTTGAAATGATGGTTAGAGAGAGACCCCCTAAGCATAACTTTAGCCTCCCAACCTTTTTCAACCTTGTCTAACCCCTTACACCACCTCCACACTCAAAAATCACGCCCCCTAGGGGGATTGACGTTTTTCTTTTTTTAATTAATTTGTGACTTGAGTGTGGCCCCCTCTCTTGAGATTTCACTTCATTTGACCTCTACATCACCCCTAGAGGTGACCCCACTCACTCCACCTCACTCATCCCTTCATTTTATTTGATTTTTGACCTTGTGGAGCGCTCTCCAAGAGAGTTATGCCCCCCTTTTTTGTCTCTCCAATGAAAATTCGTTTTTACTGGTTTGAGGTTGTGTCTTTACCCTAGCACGGATCCCACAACCTCTCCTATGGGTTTTGTGTGATCCCAACATCCCTCACTCATCTCTCACCCCTCCTTACCTTTCCCTCATCCCAAGAGGTGCGCCCTCCAAGAGAAGTGTGCCCTCCCTCTTCTTGGAACTCAACTAAATAATTTTTAAAAATTATTTGTGACCTTTCACTTACCTTGGCACGAATCCCATGCCTCCTACACACCCTTGGATCTATCCAAGCTATTTTTCTATTTTTCTACACCCTAGAGCTATTGTGCAAACCCCAGGAAGTGCGCCCTAGCCTTGAGATCTACTCATTTGTTTAGTGGTGGAAACTTGGCTTAGATCCAAGAGAGGTAGGTTTGTCTCTCCAAGTATAAATAGATCTCATTTCTCCTCCCCAACTTACCATATCTTGAGCTATTGTTATGCTACTTGATTTCCAACTCTCTCTCTCTCTATTCATTCATTTCATTTCACTTCCATTCTATGCTCTAGGGTTTTGGAGTATTTTCTCTCCAAGACTATTTTTCTTGAGTAATATCAATAAAGGAGAAACTTTGGAGGACAACTAGAGGATCAAGGCGTAGGCTTGTTTTTCTTATGCTTGAGAGGTAACTTTGTGATCATTTTTGGGTGATAGCAACACTAGATCTTAGGTAAAGTGTTATCTAAGTAGATCTACTAATGCATGTGCTTATGGATTTATCTATCTTGATGTGTTGAATAGAATAGAAGTGTCATTTTATTTACGTACATCAACATATTGTCTATTGTATGCATATCACTTGAAAAGATTTTGCGGGTATTACTTCTAGGGTTTCATTGGGAACTCCTTCAAGGAGAAGGGTCACTTGAATCTTTCATACACTCCATTTCTCTAACCCTATTACTCTTCATCTATCATTGCTTTTCACACATTCCATTTTCAGCTAGCATATAATTGTTTAAGTAGGTCATTTTTTATCAATATAATCTCTTGGTTTCTTGTGGAAAGTTCTTGCCCTAAAAGGCAAGGGCTTTCCTTAATCTTTTTTGGTTGTGTGTAGCCATTCTAGCAAGCAAAGCTTGCTGATTTTGCAGGTTTTCAGATCTGACTGAGAGGACATTGGCTGCCCAAAGGAGAAGCACACAACACTAGAAGACCCTCCAAGGAGTTTGGTAGCTATCTCTCAACCCAACTTTTTTTTTTCATCAAATTTTGGCACGTCTTGCCTCCTTTGCTTGCTTGTGGTGACTTGCACCCTTGGAGGAGGAAGTGGTACGGCCCTCCTCTTGGTGTAAGCCCCTTGGGTAGTGTAGATCTAGCTAGGGTTTCCTTTTTTTGCTTTTCTTAGCTAGGCAGTGAGGTTTTGGAGGTGAGGGCACCTTCCAAACCTAGGTCGTGGGGTTTTGTTGTTTGATTGGTAGCTTAGTTTGTAGCTTAGCTTATCTCTCTTCCTTCTCTTTAACGGTTTGCCCTAATTGCTAAAATTCTCTAAAAGAACTTAACCTAACTAAGCAACTAAGATAGTAATCACCTACCTAGTTGGGAGAGGAATACCCCAATAGGCAAGCCTAAGTGTTGAATGATATGATGTGATGTGATCTATGGTTAAATGATATATTGCTTATGTTTTAGATCTACATCTTAACCTTAAGCCCATTGGGCAACACACTTAAGTAACCTAATTAGATCTGTCATATTGCTTAGTTTCATTTCAAGCTTGTTATCTTCGTTTGTGCACATGGTTTAGATCTTAATGCTTAAAATCTCTAGAGTGCTTAACAAGTAATTGGTTCATTAGTCTATTTTGCTTATATCTATTGAAAGCCATTTGCTTGGGCTTGAAATGTGTTGAATGGTTAAATAGGCAAACACACTAAATTTTCTTTCTATCTCTTGAAGGCAAGTTGTTCTTGCCCTAATGCTCATATTTCATAGCAAGCTCTTATTGTGCATGTGATAGTCTTTACTTTTCATCCATCTTATTTGCTTTTCATGTGTTCATGAACTCAATTGCTTAAGCTCAAGACAACACACTAAAAGCTAATTTAAGTTTCGGCCATATCACTAAATTGCACCTAAAAAGTGCCTTAAAATCTTTTAAACACTCTAATAATCACCTAAAAGTCTACCTAATCAACTTATATACTTAATAGACTATTTAGGGTACCCTAGACCACCATCTTCACCATCTAAAATGGGGCTTGAGGAAAACAACGGAGGGTAGTGGCAGGGGACTACCCCGTGGCGCACCAGGTGTGTGTCCTCTCCAAGAAGTACTCTTGTTTTGGGCTGACTGGTTCTGCTAGGGTTGGCCTCGTTGCCATACTATCTTGAGCGTCCAGCAGTTATTTGGCAATAGGAGGCTTTGGTGAAAGCTAATTAAAATTTGATAAATCTTAAGAAAGCCTAATAATTAAACCCTGGACCAAACCTAATAAACTACTTGGGGGTTTAATAATTAAGAGTGTGGATCATCCTTGATAATCTTAACAACATTTGTGCTAAGTCTTCTAAATCTTCTTAAGTTGTTGTTGTCAGTTGATCTTGCTCATGATGATAATGATGTGTTGATGATGATCTCATAAATGTGGTGATGTGATATAATGCTTTAGTCTTTTGATATCCTGCACACATAAGAAGTAAAACGTGGTTAGCTTGTTTTGTATCATTTGTATCCTAGTATTCTTTGATTGTAAGTAATTGTACATGGTATTCTTTAATTGGATTTATTTGTAAATTTGTAAGTAATTTGTAATCTATTGTAACGAACAACCCTCTAACATAGTTGACCCCTTGCCCAATTTCTAGGCACTAGCCTTAGTTGACCTAGGGAAAAGGCTTGCCTCACATGCTAACCCTTGCATATTGCATTGTTGCCTTAGCATCTTAGGATAGAATCTCCCCTAACCTTAACAAATTAAAATTAACTCCTAGAACCTAACTCTAACACATCTAGTAACTAAGGTCTACCCCCTTTGGCTTCCCTAGGAGTAAGCCTAGACGGAAGAGGTTCCGGTCAAAATGACAGTGTGGGCTGTGAACCTAGACATTGTGCCTCCAAGGATACACTAAGTGAGCCAGACTTAGCTCACGTTTGCAAGTGTGTATAAGGACAGCAACACCTTAGAAGGATTGAATTTCCCAAGGGGAAAAGGTTTGGGGAAAGGAGGGTTCTGGGAAGGTGGAGTCGCCTGATGAGCTTCAAGATGAGCTCATCAAGAAGGGTGGAAAGGGAACGTCCCTTGGGTGGAGTTGCCAGGTAAGATTAGGTAAAGGCTTTTGGGATAGCTTACCAAAGTGTCGTTAGGGTACAAAAAAGATTCAAAATCCTCCCCGGCAACGACACCAAAATGTTATAGCGCAAGTTGTAGGTTGGACAATGCCCGACCCAACCAAGGAACAAGTGCTACAACTTTGGGAATCCTACACCCAATGTCACCTCGATGTAGGTCCCGCACTTCAAGGGTGACTAGGTCACTCTATGGAGGCGATCCCAGTGACCCTAGGGGGATTGAGATGGAGATGGAGATAGATGGCAGTGAAGCCCCTATAGGTCGATTCTAAATGGAACGAAGGGTAGAAAGAGATGCCTTGTAAGTCAAGTAGAGGTTGCCCCACAGGTATAGTGCTTTTTCGGATGATTGTAACTGCCCGAGACACAAGAAAACATACCTTGCAACGGTATATGTTAGTTGGATCAGCAAGTTAAGTTTGTTGTCCCTAATTTGTAGTAATAGATGACAGTATATATCAGCCAGAACTTCTTATGATATATAGATTCATGAAATTCAACAAGACAATGACCGATGTGTGCAAACATGCAGAAGCAGATTGTTCCAGAAGAATACCTTCCTAGCTAAGAGGGAGTGTTGAAGAATATGTAGTTGCGGAAGATATTCTCCTATTATACTTGATCATGCAAAAACCCTAAAATCATATTATTATATTGTATTGGTGAAGTCGGCTCCATTGTGGTCTTTATTGTTAAATAAAGTCAAACTGTCAAGTCAGCCCCTATTGTGGCTAATGTAAAGTATAATCAAGAGACACTTGTCAAGTCGGCCCTAGCAGTTAAAAACGGCATGTCACTTGTGTATAAATAAGAGAGGCTAGACGCCTCATTTACTCACTCATCTCACTCAAGCATAAGAGAGAGAAAGGTGCGCAAGTTTTGGAGAGAGGGGTGACGCAGCAAAAGGACTTTATGTTTTTTGTCTTGGTATTGTTATTGGTTGAAGAATCTATTTAGAAGAAGTTTGTTGGGTTTTCTTCCCCGAGAGGGTTTCCCAGGATAATCTCTGTGTCTATCTTGTTTCTATGATTGTCTCTCTTTCAGTGATCTTATATATGTAGTTAATGTGCTAAATAATTGTAATAAGGAAAGACGAACTGTAACTGCTAGCTGTATATGTAAAATATCAACACATTAGAGACATTACTATTCTAAAAGACATGACCTTGGATAATAATTTTTAATATAAATAGTAGTAATTTAGGTACATTACATGTCGTCCCATCTAGGAAGGCTTTGTCCTCAAAGCACAAAAGAAAAGAAGACAAAATTATCATTGAAGCTCAGAACAATATTAATGCATTGTAGAAGCATCAATCCATCCTATGTCGACCTTTATTAGAATTATGTTGATAACAATCTGGAATGGAACTTCTCCTATTATGATTCCAAGTATGCCTTTGGAAATAAGTCATTTTGGAATTATGATTCTTTGGAACATAAACAAATCGTCATCCTTATTCAAAGTAATGTTGATAAATTCATTGATTAGAGCAACAGCTCCCCTGATTAGGAAGATGATAAGGTTTTATTGAAACTTTCTTCTTCTCGATCTCCACTTTAGGACGTGGCTAATCACCCTTAAGTTGTCTATTTACATCTTCATCAAATACTTCAATTGAATTTTTAATTGATAACATGATGTTCATAGAAAAAAATGATTTTAAGATTCCAATGAGTTTGTAGTTGTTTCTTTGTCGACAAATTGCTTATTGACTTTGGAAATTGGCATTTCTATGTAGTTTAATCATTTGACTTCAATTGTTAAATTTATAGCAGCTGCAAGAGCCATTCTCCTGGAGAATGGCTAAGACCCTAGACGAGATCTAGGGCCCCCAGTGCACTCCTGGGGTACTTGGTCTGGGACCAAACAGTCAGTGCCATGGCAAAAGACCCTTCTTAGGGCCCCCAGTACATGACTGGGGTTCTTGGTCTGGGACCAAGCT